>JALXJV020000011.1:27374300-27539788 GCA_024633595.2 Lepomis macrochirus | reverse complement strand
TTTAGCTCCTGTCAGTGTTTCCCACAGAATGACAGTGTAGCTGTGCTGCAGCTGTAACGTTACAGCAGGCTAACCTCGAAAACCCAGCTGTATTTTAACATTAACTTAGCTCTCCTTATTAGCTAGGCCTCTTACATGCTGGCCAGTAACCTCTATTAGCTGGGTCTCCGACATTGGCTGTTGTGTACCTGTGTTCACGAGGGAGAGAGAGGACAGATCGAGGGACGGGGGAGAGAGAGAGAGAGAGAGAGAGAGAGAGGGACGAGCGAGAGGATGTGCTCCGCGAATTCGCGCTGCCTTCAGCTCTGCTGTCAAATACGATTTTAAATAGGCCTGGTAAAAAAATCAATATGTTGCGGTCAGCGTTGATATCTGGCGGCCGCCACAAATAAATGAACATATGGGAAATACCGTGACTTATCTCCTAATGTTCAAATCTTTCTGCACATTCAGAATCTCTGCTACAGATCTGTGTTCTCTGACATGTAAAGAAAAAAAGACGTTATAGGAGACTAACTTCATTAGCCTATTTAAAGAGAATTCATAACATTTCACTACATGCCCTGTAGCTTACTGCATTATGTTACTGATTCGCTTCCCCTCGCCGTCTGACAGACAAAACTGAATGAGAACGAAACTAACCGACACACCTGTGATCACACAGGAAGCTCACTGAATAATTCCACACAGCTTAACTTCAGAACCTCTGATAAAGTGCCGCTAATAGTCCCCAACAGAGCGAGACAGGGCTTCAGTTTTCAACGTTACATTTTTATAGCCGAATGAAACTACCTATGTGTCCGCTTTGGCACAAACTGTCTGCAACTCACAGCGCGAGGAGGGTCGACGTCACTCGCTGGTGTCACAGCAAAGTTGCTTTCAGGGCAAGTCCGACAGCGGAAAATCCCTCTTGTAAATGTGTAACCACTGCGATAACAAGACGTTCACGGTGTATTCCTCAGAGAAATACACTTTTGCAGCTAGAAAGAGAGCGTCGGTTTTCTAGAGTTTACACAGTAAACGCAATGTAGGTAAAATTTTAGAGATGATACTCTGACTTCCCGTTCCCATGAAGGCAGCACGAAGCTGCACCACAAGTAGCTGATGGAGGAAAAAAATGCACAGTCTTGTCCAGTCGCAGGGGACTAAACTGGCAGGTTTAAATGTTGCAGACCACAGTTTTTTGCAAGTAGTTCAAAGTTTAAACTCGTATTGTTGTGAATCTTAACTGTAAATTCACCTTAGAATTTCCAACCAACAAACGCCCCCCAAAAGCAGCTCAGCGCCCCCCTTTTTAAAATATTGCTTCCACCGCCCCCCATCGTCCTCGGAACGCCCCCTGGGGGGCGGTACCGCCCCCGTTGAGAAACACTGAGCTAAATTATCTATTTCTGTCTACTCTGAATGGGCAAGGCCTAAACTGGGAGTGAGCGCGGGAATGATGTTTATGATTTATGCCTGAAATTAAGATGGGTTGATCAGAAGTTGCTATGTTTATTAGAAAACAATTTACAGAACAGCATCAGAATTTACCCCAAGAGCAATGTTTTTGATCACAATAGTAAGACATATTACTATTTACAGTATAATTGTTTTTTATCAAAGTCCCTATATTTATTGTTTAAAATCAATATTGACACATTTTACTCTGTTAAAACTCATACTTGTGAAAAGTAAATTATCTATACTGGATAGTCATTTCAGCCAAGTACTCACTCAACCCTACCTTTTAGTACGCATCATTATATGATATGTTGAGCATGACATGTGGTAGTATAAAAATAAATGATAATGTTTGGCTAGTTCAGGTTTATCGGTGCAGCTGTTGCAGAAACTGCTTTCATAATTTTATATCTGAAGTCAACATGACTAAGGAACCACCCTTGTACCTTATCAGCACGTGCAGATGTTGTTTATGGATAATGCTACTGATAATGCTTCTGTGCAACACTCATGGAAACAATGCAACGCTGTGTTAAATTCAAACAACCACAAGCAAGATTTTAAATACTTAAAACAAATACTGGGGAATAGTGGAACTTTATCGGTGAAATAGAACAAGCGTGATATATTAACTCATATGTATCACATTTGCAAATGAGCAATAAACATGTATGTAACATTATTAAAAACTCATTGAAAGCATCACAACATGCAATAGGCCTATCAATAATAATTGGGAACACATTTGGTTTGTAATGGAAAGCTATGTTGCTTAATTAACTCAGTCCCAGCATCAGTATCACACAGTTATCACAGTTATCTTACCGGCTGCATCTGCCACTGCTGCCCCAATAATGGCCCCAATGGCTCTGTCTGCCAAAGTCAAGGCCATCTGCTTTCATTTCAGACAGAATAACAGTAAAAACAAGAAAGAATGTGAGGGTTTCATTTTATATTAAAACACAACCCTTAAAAACACTGTTGTCTGAAATTAATACCTGTAATTTGAATGAACTGAATAGATATGCAGCTAACTATTGTTGTTGGAAAAGGTCTAATTGTAGCCAGTAACTTAAATTCTAAATAACTAAGTTTCATTTCAGTCTTTTAATTAATGACTGCATCATTCAGTATATCCAGATGCAGAAGTCATAGTGTTTTTTGGTGAAATTCTGATTGTTGGAACAAGATTGTCTTTGTGTGGTTTATGTTACATTGTAAACGTATGCAACACAGAATTTATTCTATTTAATTACAAAACATCTGGTATAACACTAAGAAATTTTCTTTTAAACCCCCTCAGATATCCTTGAAACAATATGATGCATCATTATAAAGTGCTGAATTATATTTTTTATCAGTGACAAATAGAGACATGTTGATCCTTACCTTGGAGCCTTGTCTTCACCTTTTAGCATACTCTTGAAATATCGTAAAACGTGGTCTCAATGTCAGTTTTCTGACAAGGGGAGGGTTCCATCAGCCCTCTGATAAGATACACCAATGGCAATCCAAGAGAAACTGTTTTGCATTGCACTGGAGGGAGGCCAACGAGGTGATAAGATGCAGGTTAAAACACTGGACTAAAGTTGTTATGTAAAGTTTATAGATTTCAATCAATCAAATTAAGCAGGTTTGTACTGTACAGTTTATAAGGGATAATTAAAATTAGTCATTAAATACTTTGTGCCTACTTGACAATATTCAGAAAGCAGTGTTGTGTTTAGACATCATCAGGACATAACACACTTTGATGATTTGTTTGTCAGGGGCTGTATACCCCAGACTACTCATGTACTGTACTCTTCAGGTAGATGTTTTTTATGCTGTTGTGTTGCTTCAGTACACTCGATGTTTGGGTTGTTATTACTAAATGCCACAGTACAATGGCTGTTTTGGAGACTTGCTAACAATCTTTACTTGAATACAATATGTTACTAAATTCTTTATTTATAGCAACAACAAATCTAAGCAGCCATGCTAGTGGCTCCATGAGGCTCGGTTTTGGAACAGAGGCACTTGAAACTCAGGCACTGAGCTAAATGCCAGTATGCTAACATGCAGTCACAATGTTTACACCCAAATATTTATTAAGTAATGTGTTCACCATCTTGGTTTTGTGTGTTAGCATGCCAACTTTTGCTAATTAGCATTAAACACAAAGTACAGCTGAGACTGATGGGAACGTTATTAATTTTGCAGGTATTTAGTCATTAACCAAAGTGTTGGACAACTTAAGCGTTTGACCTGATGAAACTCCATGTGATGGGAACATGAATCTCAAACCATATTTTCATGACAGTCCATCCAGTAGCCATGGAGATATTTCACTCAGAACTATAAATGTCAAACTCATTGTGGCCCATGAGGAAAGTCATGGGATCACCAAAATTAGTAGGATACACTCTATGGGAACCATGAATTTTATTTAATAAATGAACTTTGACCTGCTGGCGGATCTAGATTAAAAGTCAGAGGATCAGCAAAGCCATTAGGATACATCCTCTATGGACGATGAATGTATATACAAAATGTCATGTCAAGCCATCAAATCTAACTTCCAAGTCTATTGAACACAACGTGTGTTACATTTCACTATTGTAATAACATTCAAAATGCTTTTGGACATGGTGTCTGAAGCTGGAGGCAACAGTTCTGCTTTGCTGAACTTTTGAGGCCCTCTTTTGACATAACACTGGGGGTGACTGCCCACACCCACTGAGCTTGGGTCTACTGCCATATGGACTGTTTCTGTGTGTGAGCCTCTGTGTCTAAACTTAGGACATTTTAAATAAAACTATTATTGTTTTTTATGGTTAAATCAATCATTTGTCAGTTAGTTTGCACTTAACAAACTGTACTGCAACTCCAGAGGGCAAATTATTAAAATGTTAAAATAGCTTTCACAGTCTCTCTTTGTCATTTTCATTGGCATGCTCTCTCTCTGTCTGTATATCTTCCACTTCATTGCCTCCATACTGACGGTTCCCCAACTGACCCCCTGTTACAACTCTGATGAAACCCTGCAAGGCCTGGCCAGGCTCCACTTATCCACGGCCTCTCATGGGTATCCCAGACCATTGCTTTCTCCTCTGGCCTCCTAAATCAGCAAAATAGAGTGCTACGAGTAGGGTCATGTAATCAATGACAGCAGAAAACAATGAAAAAGCCATCAGTGTTCCCTTTATATATGGCTGTAGATATCACACTGGAAGAAAACTGAAAGTGTTTATGCTATTGTATGTTTAAACTTGCTATGAACAAAATTGAACAAAATTCCTACTCAACACATACTGACTTTTTGCATCACTAGGATAAAATATGAATGAGGGGAGTATTAAAGGACATAGTTTAAGTAAGGGGATTTTAATGAAAACCCATTACATTTGAATGTATGTAAATATATTAATTCACAGGTACAGCTGAGAGATAAATCTTCATAGGGCAAATCTGCAGGAAATGGAGAGCATTTGCTTTCTCTGGCAGAGAGATAACATGCCCTTCACAGAGGGGATAAAAGAGCTGCACAAATAGATCAGCCACTGTCACCAGATCAGGTGACACAATGGGCAGGGTGAAGCTTTATAAATTACAGGCTGGCAGAACTGCGAGAAGATATTGATGGAGTGCGGACAATGTGTCACTACCCTCATGTTCAGGGGCCTGCTAAGCTTTGGGGGCTCTGGCAGGACAGTGGGGAGTAGAGGGGTATCTGATGATTGATGCCAAAACTTAAAAACTTGGAAACAGTGTTGTTGTTCGTCTGTGGCCTGCACTGTTTTTAAAAATGTTTTTGGGGGTCTTTCTTTTTCAGGGTCCACCAAGGTCAAAATGCTGCAGAGATGACTGCTGCCACGTAATGAAATTAGTCTACAGCCATGCTAGGGGCTCTGTGAGGCTGGACTTGAGGCTCAGTAGTGCTTTAAGGTAAATGCTAATGTTAGTCCGCTCACAGTGACAATAGAATAATAATAACATGCTGCTGTTGAGTCAGTCTAAGCCTAATGTTCACCATGTTCACCATTTAGCATGCTAGCATACTAATATCAGCACTAAATATGAAGTACAGCTAAGGCTGATGGGAATGCCATTAGTTTTACAGGTATTTGGTCATTTTTTACCTTCATAGTGAGGACCATGCATTTCTGTACAACATTTTGGGCGAATCCATCAAACAAATGCTGATCCATTTCACCAGATAAGTAAAATCTTTAATCAGATGGTAATGCCAGATGACAAGTAAGGGGATCATCAAAGTCATGAGTAGTCATAGGCTAGTGACCATATGTCTTTTCATGGCTATGCATCCCATAGTCGTCATCATTTCACTAAAACCCAAAGAAATTAACCTGCATATGCAGCATTCTTGCCACCGTTTCAGTGAGGCTTTCATATGAACTGATTGGTGTACCTCGTTGTCAGTCTATCAATAGCTTTCATTCTTAGGAGCAAAACACTTGCTTGTAACTAGGGATGTCCCGATCAGGTTTTTTTGCCCTCGAGTCCGAGTCCGAGTCATTTGATTTTGAGTATCTACCGATACCGAGTCCCGATCAGATACTTCTATAATACGTAAAAAAAGAATAAAGAAGAGTGAAAAAACAGAGGCAGGATGTTCCTTATTTTTTCATTGCGTTATTGCTTTTCTGTGACATCATACACATACCCTCTATAGCATCTCTGCAACAAAGCGATGTCATGCCGCTCACGTTGCTGTTTCTGTGTGGGGTCTAACTCTGTGCCACCGCATAACTATAGATGTGTTAAAAAATAATGAGAATATATATACATTTATATCCAAGTCAAGATCAGGAGGTAACGTCCGATTCCGATCGAGTCTGAAACAAAGTGATCGGGCCCGATTTCCGATCTCGTGATCGGATCTGGACATCCCTAGTTGTAACCCCTTCTTACATGTTGTTATGGTGATCCAAGTAATATGGGCACAACCAAGATTGAAAAAAGAAAAGAAAATGTCCAATATATCCATATCTGAAGCTAAGAAGACTCTTGGAAGTATGACAGAAAGACAGTTTTTTTGCCAGGAATTGAAATAGTTAAACTAGTAGTGGAGCAGGGGAGACCGGGGATGGTTGTAACACGGGTCAGTTGTAACATCCAATTCCTCTGAAAAGGAACAAGTTAGAAATCACCCGATTCACTCTGCACATTATCAGCTTGTCCATATTCCACATGGGAAAAAGTAGTATTTTTGTTATAGCATTGCCTGCTTTGTAGTTAAACTCATCAAACTTAAATCATGTATATTGTGTGTCTATATGGATATCTTTCATGCAAGTTGATAATGCTAATGCTTTAGCTGGCACTGGCTTAAAAGAGCTTTGAGATACAGACAGAAATATCAAAATTGTTACAACCATCCCCGGTCTCCCCTAACATTGATAAAAGTTTAGAGTTAAGATTAACTCTACCTGGCGCCACACAAGATGGCAGCCTCTGGATTACGCTCCCCAGTGTTTTTTAACCTGCCCTCCATTCAGGACTTACATACATTTCCAGAGTCAGGGAATGGGCGGGAAACGTCCCCATAGATCCATCTCACCCCGGACACAACCTGTTCCAGCTTTTCCCCTCTGGTAGGTGCTACAGAGCACTGTATGCCAAAACCAACAGACTCAAGAACAGTTTCTTCTCACAAGCCATCACTCTGATAAACAGCTGACTCTGACTCACAATGTCAGGAACCATTCATGTACAATAACCCAGTAACTCTGCCACCTGTTTACTGGCTACCACTTACTATATATTCACCATATTCTATTTCAGAGCTGTTCATACTGTTCATATTCATATTGTATATTGTATTTTACATGTATATACTGTATACCACATCCACCTACCTCCTGTAGATAACACCACACATAATACTTATTTATTCCAGCATTCTTGGTGCTATGCTCCATCACACTGTGTACACTTGTATGATTGTATGTGGATGTGCATCTGTATATCACATCCACCTCCGACATGTATATAACAATAACAATAATGGTAATAATATTTTTTCTCCTGCATCCTTTGCACTCTGTTCATTGCACTATTGTCTCAATCTGTCTGTTTTTGTTCATAGTGTGTATATATGTGTTCTCTTTACTGAAGCTTGTGTTTGATTATTGTTGTTTTATTGTATTATTGTATAAGTAAGCACTCATCGTGAGCATTGCCCAGAGTCAAATTCCTCGTATGTGTACACATACCTGGCAATAACGCTGATTCTGATGACATGAACTTGACATTTTGCTCAGAAGGCAAATTGACATTTAAGTTTTTTGTCATGCTAGCTGCATGGCAATGTATCGGTTGGTCCACTACTTTAGTCCAGTCTGAAATATCTCTACTTACACTATTAGAGGGGTTACCTTGACATTTGGTCCCTTGAGGAGAAATCCCACTGACTTTTGTGACCCCTGAACCTTTCCTCTAGTGCCCCCACAAGATTGACTCAGTGACAGACTCAGGCTGTTTGAGTAGCAGGGGTGAAGAAAATAAAAAAGGCACCAGCTGGATATGGTGGAGCACCACCTTGCAGAAATGAAATGGGGCATTTTCTACTACTGAGGTACCATGAGGGCACATTGTCTCGCAAGGCCATCTAATTTTCCACCATGTAGGGCAATGAACTGTGTTTTCTACACTGAAAGGGCACCCTATGGAACATATTTGTTTTTTAACATGAGTTGTTTTCTTTCATGTTTCAACATCTTCTATTGCATTCTATATCCTCTTATCTTCTGTGACTGAATGATCATTCTTTATTGCTTGAATTATAACTTATTTGATTGTTTAATTATGTCCTGTGACGGTGGGAAGAAATCCCTGGCAGTCAGATCACATCTGTCATATGTGCATTGTACATAATCATGCTGTTTCTTGGAAGCTCACATGGTTAGTCATTACCTTCTAATTCTGGTCATATTCTAGGTAAGATATTGCAGAAATAAGCAAATCATTCATCTGTGTGTGATGGAAAATTCAAAAAGGCAATAGTAGCATGTTATCATACAATTGCAATAGTGCTACAAAACATAAACTGTTTGGATTATTGGGTTATGGCAATTTTCTGGAAGTGCATTTTTTAAATAAAACTGGAAGTATTGCAATTTCCCAAATGTATGACTGTCAGAATCAAAAGAGGACCACATTTTTATATTTGTGTGTTTCCCCAATACAGCATTAATCAGAGGAATGCTGATGGTCTGGGAGAGGAAGCTGAAAGAAGAGAAGGGTCCTGAGAGGTACGTCAGCATCCGGCCGCTGGCCACCTCTCCTGTCATCTGTGCTATGCCAGCCATTGCTTCCAGTGTGCAGCCAGTGGAAGACAAAGCTGGACGCTCACAACTCGGCCACACAAACTCCCCCTACTCCCTATCAGTCTGGATTTGAATATTATGTGGGATAAACAAAAGTAGTAGGAGTGTTGACATTTCCACTCTTTTTGACATTCATCCAAATCATCTGCACAAATGCGAAGAGAAGCAGCACAGACGAGGAATTCAGAAGTGTTTACATCTGCAAATGCTGGAGACTAATCTTCACAGCATTGTTTGCCAAGGCCTTGTATGTAAATGTTGATTCATCGACATACGTTCTTTTCATGGTGCCTTTTTTCTGTGAGGTTCCTTCCTTTGCAAATCCTAACATCCCTGTGAATCTATGTGTAAAAGGAAATTAATTCTGTAGGTGTGCAGTCCCTCTCTTCTTAGCTTTTATCTTTTCTACACACTGTAAGAGCAACCTCATATAGCACTGTTAATGTGATTACCAGCACATTTCTGCACACCCTACGCATCATAGAGAGTCGCATTACTTTTCTCATCCTCTCACGTTCCTGACTTTGTTATGTAATGCGTTCGTTTTTGCGATACATTTAGAATGCTCCACTTTTATCACGTCTTTCTGCGATTTTATGTTGCTTTCATGCTTACATCACTTTTTGCACAGCCTGATTCAGATGTTAATTTAATCCCATTTACTCTACAGTCTTTATGTAGCCTATTGCTATTTGCAGTGCTAACAGCCCAACAGGGATCAATAAAAACTTGTATCAATCTAAACTGTATTGCAGGTGCACTCCCTTGCTTCACATTCACGCCTGGAAGATGAAGCACAGGCAGCTTGCACATTCTGTAATACCCTGTGTCCTTTCCATTCCCATTGCTGAGTAATTTAAAACATTTAATTTGATGGTTATAAGTCCAACCAGAGCTGTCAGCATGCAGCAGATACAGAGGAGAGTTTCCTCATTTATTCACACACAGAAGCAATAAAAGATCAAACCAGCTTCACTTAGACCATATATTGGCTCAGTCATGCCAGTCTCACTAGGCGTGAGAAGATAAATTATGCTTTTTCAGGATGAATATGTTAAAAATGTTGTTGCTTTGCCCTTTGTAGAAGTATTACCACAAATGTACATTCTAAAAACTTTGTTCTCAAACCATAAACACAAACACATCTATATTACTATTACAGTACATTACTGCAATATTACAGTTAAAAAAGGAGGGTGATGTATTGCCTCTTCATGTTGGATAAGAATCTAAATTGCATTTGTAAATGTGTGATAGCATGCTCGCATGGAAGCAAAGCAGAAGAAGTTGTGTTTACTTTCTCCAAAACAGAGTAAATAATGGCAGGCGGTAGTCAGCCGAATGGCTTTATCAGATGTAGGAAAGAGAGTTAGTCTTTCATTGTAGAAAGTAATGATTATTACTTTGGAGGAGCTCATTTGTGCGACCAGTATAGTAGGCTGATTAAGAAGGGGGAGGATTAAGAAGCAACCAAAATGGACTAACCACAGTTTCTGCTGTCTTATATTTTATAAACTGAATCTGCATTTACAGTTTTGGGTATCTAGGTGTTAAAATATGCAAACATATTGATACTGAATCATTAATAAGGCTTAATGGCTGTGTCATTGTGTCGGTTTACTGAAAAAATCTTGTCAGTAAAGCGATTTAAAATAGTTTTTCCACCTAAACTGATCGCATGCAGGATGGTCTCAAAATTCCACTTCACTAAGTTTAAATATCACAAACCTGAATGAGAAATAAATAAAGAGGCAAATTCGAAGACAGGGCTCTTGTTGTTGGTCTCTGTCAGGAGCAGAATGACAGCTCACATACCGCGCAGTGGTTACATTTTTTTTTAAAAAACACAACACATTGCTCGCAGCACCACTAAATCCCTCTCTACCAGGACCTCTGGACTATCCAGTAAATCTTCAACAGAAGTCAGTAGATCGCAAACGGCTTTGCAGGAGCCACAAAATGTTCTCCCAAACCTAATGATTCACTCATACAAATTACACATTCAACCCAAGATGCATCACTAAACAAGATCATATTTATTTATACACTTTGAATAAAATGTAAATACTGTTCATTATCTGTCTCTTTGCATGCCCTTCACAGTCTCCACTGTATTGATTATTCTAGACACCCCAGAAGAAATGTGTAAAATCATGCATGGCCTTTAAGTGATGCAATACATAGACTATTATTAAACAGTATGTATCATCTCATTTCAACTCACCTCTTTATGAAGGTACATTTAGAGTTTCAGTGGGTTTATGAGTCATTTACCACAACCACAGCTAGCATGATAAATGTCATGACGTTTTGTGGAAAATGTAATATAATAGTCATCTGATGAAGACAAGTGGGTCTCTATCTCAGGAAGATGCACTTATTTGGTTTGTTTAATCATTAATTGGCAAGCCCTATCACTCCAGTCCCTGTGCAGCCGGTGCATTTGCACACAGACAGGGACATGCTGTATGATAACATTGGCTGTAAACATTAGCAAGTTAATTCGTTTAATTTAAGAAATTCAAATTTCTGTCTGTGCTGTGTTCTGTAGGGCTACTAGTCAGTGTGTTTGCATTCTGTTGCTCTGTCTTTTGTGTACTGTTTCATTTCACAGTACACGACGAGCCTATGCGTAGCAAGCGGAAGAGGTGAACTGGGTGAGGGGGAGGGAAGAGAGACATTGAGGGAGCTGGAGAGAGAGGGTGTGTATGTATGTGTGTGTGTGTGCTAGTGACAGAGAGAGAGAGAGAGAGAGAGAGAGAGAGAGTGCATGGTGCGCTCCATCCACAGCCTCAGTTACACCGGACTGTCATCCCTTGAGCGGCTCCCTGCATCTTCACCAGCTCTCTGTTGTGGTCCACTTTCATTTTTATTATCGGGTTTTACAGTTGGCGGGTGTAGCATGGACACGATATAAGACGAACTACCGAGCCGTCAGCAGTTTTACTTGCTTAAAAAAACCCAATCTGTTCTCTTAAAGCTCGTCTTGCTGAAGTCAGAATAATGATGGAGTATTGGAGGCAATGCGCGCTGTGGCTAATTAACTGCAAGGTGCTTCCAGCTAACCACCGGGTTACATGGGAGTGTGCACAGGTATTTGACCTGGCTCAAACCCTCCGGGATGGAGTCCTCCTCTGCCATCTGCTCAACAACCTGAGACCCCAGTCCATCAACCTAAAGGAAATCAACCTACGACCGCAAATGTCACAGGTAAGAAACGACTGTAGACACCACAAATGTGTATTCCCTGCTCCGTCGCCAAACTACAACTTAGCCCAGTTGGATGGAGGGTAACCAGACTTCATAAAAATTACGCTAGTTTAATGTTTCCTTGCTTCCCGGTAAAAAGAAACATTCATGTAACATGACTAAAGCTTATTCCGCTAGGAAATGCCTACTTTTAAAACTCGGCAGTATAGAATCCACAAATTAGCACTTGGTTTCAGGAAAATGCAAACTTTCGACAATCTGGGTGACACCGGTCGCTACCGCCCCCACGGTTGGTGGTGGAAAACGGGACCAAGATGTCAACAAATTATATTAGAAACTATAGTCACTCCGGGCCGTGCTTGTGGGTGGAATGTATGCCGAAGGAAAAAGGTGGTCCTTGTCAATGTGGAGCACTCTTAATTGTTGCTTTATCAAGTGCATATCTCTGACAGCGAGCAAAGAAACACTAAATTGCTAAAGAATCGGACGGAATTCGGGAGCCACATATTGGGGGCAACTTAGTGCTACTGTGTAAATGACAAAAACTTGACTTTTTTATCGTTTTACTTCACCATGTAGCATAAGTTAGTTCTTGGCGACTGTTAGGCAACTTGTGGACAACGTTTAAACACTGAATCCTTAAATATACAGAGAGCCTCAATCTGCCCTATGTAGGTGATGTACGGTAGGTAGGCTACTGTACACAGGGGATCATGGTTATGTGGTGATGAGCCTTTGCTGTGGCCTAATCAGATAAGAAGGTTTATCTAATTTGATTACAAGTATGAATAATCCAATATTTTATATTTATTTTAACAACCGTTTTTTATTGAAAATCCAAACGAATAAGCTTTGTTTGGCTTGACTGGCAACTTGAAGGAACAAAGGCAAACAAAATCTCCTGGTTCTTGTTTGTTTGTTTGCTGTTTATTTTTTATATGTAGCAATATAACTAAAATAACTAACTAAGGCACCTACTGCTGTACCACAAACAACTCAATCTTTATTACTCATATTGCTAGAAATCCTGCATAGATAGGTAGATAGGTAGATAGACAGATAGATAGATAGTCACTGTGGCCACGTGGCTCCTGTTTGTCAGATACCATCTGCTTCAATAACTGGACAGCCGGAGCCAAGACCAGATTAATATTCTACTTCATAACGGTGAATCTGGCTTGGTGACAACACACAGTGAGGTAGACACTTGCCTACTGAGCCTGCAGAGCCTGCAGACCTGCTGTAGAAAAATTAGACTGGACCAGTAACACACACACAGAGACTGCAGTATATTAATGGATGCCCTAATGCTCTCATCTGATGCAAAACAGGTGATTAAGGTTTGAAGATCAGTACTATGGATGTACTGCACAACTGATGGAGAGGGGGGATTAGGCTTGTTTCCTGGAAAAAGCACTCCAAACTCAATGTCACCGGACAGCCGGACAGTCAATATTAAATGCAGTTATTTTTCCTACACAATCTAATTGTGTGTTCACTGTTTAACTTGAGCATGTGCAAGTGGACAATTTATAAAAGCATAGAGGATTTTAATGCCATCGATGACAATGGAAATAAGCTGTCTAAGGATCTGTTTACGCTGAGATTTCAGAGAAAACTAGATTGGGACCGTAAGAGGAGAAGCTGATTGGTCCATTTACTGTTGGAAGTTATGCTAGCACCAAAACAATTACTGAAAGAGAGATGTCAATTGGTCAGTGTTTGCTGTCATGGTCATGACATAATGACATATAAAGCAGCTGCCATGCATAGAGGGGTTGTGAACTCTACTTATGTGCAGTGCCTGGCCTGGCCTTGCCTAGACTGGGCCAGACTGTGTTATTTATAGGCAGCGTTTGTTTTATGCATGGCTGGATAGCTTACTCACACTGAGGCAGTGATGAAGCCACATTCAGATTTGGCATTAGTGGTAGGCTTAGGCATCGTCCCGTAAATTTGCAAAGCGCATGTCCACACTTGTGTGCGCAAACACTGTACATCTGGCAATTAAATAATGTGCCTAGTTAGATCTGCATACATATAGACATGTGCAAGTGCATCACTTCCTGTTCACCGTAAGATTTTTATGGGATAAACCTACCAGATACTCCTTATAACAGCTATCATGATCACTCTTATGTTCTACTTTAGTGATGTGATTAATAGTGGCAAACTGTACATTTTATGATAGAGCACTTCATTATTTCATATGTATGTCACTAGATAATGACTCATGGCTTCCCCATTCTCACATATTCACACTGCTTGGTGTTGGATACCAACACTCTCTATGAACATCATTGTTCAACTAAAAATGGGTGTCAGCACCCCCCAGCAACTTTCCCCCCTCTGTCTCCTGAAAGTTAAATTTACATAACTGAGGGCGGAGTTGCTTCCCCTTTCCCCCCTGCATAATTCATGAGTGCCGTGGCAGCTACTTTATCATTGGCCAATAATAACACATGGGACGCCACTGTGGTCTCACCCATGGGACCTATGAGATGGAAGACAAAGACAGTAAAAGGACAAAGCTACAAAGAGCCTGTCTGGCCTCCATAGATGCATGTCCGAGAACATAAAGGGCCCTAAAGGGCTAGCCCGCTGTTCTGGTGTTAGCTGCATAGTTAGAAGCACAATGCAGAAGCCCTGAAGAGTTCACATGTGTGATGTTGGCAGGCGAGCTACTTCTCATTCTGCCATATTAATTCGGTTTAGGTGGGATTTGCGTGAGTCAGTTCAGTTTTAGAGAAGGGCTCATGTAAGGTCAGCAAAGAGCCTGACATAGCTATATTTACTGTTTAAATGAGTTGGTCTGTGCTGTAACCTGTCCTATGGTGAAAGATGAAGAACAATGCATGGTGTGCGTGTACTCATGTATGCATGAAATTGTGCTGTTTACAAGGTTTGCAATAACTGTTAAAAATGAAGAACTTAAAGTTCCAGTGCTTAAGGTCAGTGTAAAGCAACAATTTCATCCTCTTTGATCATTGTTTTACAGGGCTGTAATGAACCAATTACATAGTCTAGACACAGCTCAACCACAGCGACTGCTGCATTTTGCTTTTCTACCAGTGAAAACACCACATAATCAGTAGTTGTTTTTGCCTCACTCAGAGAAAATCAGCAGTTTAGCGTTAAGAGGAACTATGGATTGCTTGTCATGTCGCAACAAAGCGACCATGTGGTCAAACATGCAGCATGCATTCTTGCATCCTTCTGCTTTAAAAAAAACATTTGGGTCGGCATTCTGCTGAATGTTTTTTACTGAGAAGACTGCAAATATATTTCAAAAGCCGCTTGTATAAGTTGTTTGCAAGGATATTAACCTCCCTGTATTTTGGCGTTTTTTTCCTTTACTATTTCTGCTGTCATGCTAACAGAATGTGACAGAGAATGAAGCAACCATTAATGTATTCAGTTGAAACACACAAGCAACTGCTCAAATGCATAGAACAGGTTGTGTTCACGTTCAAATGTACATATTAGAGCCTATATTAGCCCTGGCACCCCTAACTTGCACAATGTTGCCATGTTTTCCATGACTCAGGATTATAAACTGCGGCTTCAGAGTGAACAACATTGTTGCAAACCCACCAGCGGCTCAAAGCCTCTCACACAGACCAGTCGTGAGCCCTGACATGCACAGGAAATCAGGAAATGGAATGGAGGAAGGAAGTGAAACCAAACATGCCCTCAATCAAGCTCTCACCAAAGCAATGACATGTTACACACAATGAAGAAAAAAGCCACCTCTCTCTTCACACAGAACATAAAAAACAACCACTTTGCTCTTCACAGAGCCGCCTTCAAATAGTTCAAGGCCCGCTCTTCACTTTTGGAAAGTGAAAGTGAGAAAAAGACGTATGGGTAAGAGTCAGGTCTAATTTTAACGAGCGTCAGGTGGCAGAAAGTGTTTCGCAGAGTACATCAAGATAAAAGAGAAAACGCTTCATAGGTTTTACACAGATTCAAGATTCAAGAAGAGATATTTATGAATGAATGATGTGTTTATTTGAATGTGATGCAGAATACAGCAATGTTACTGCTACCTATTGCTAGCTAGCAGCTACTTATGGAAAACAACCACATCTGATACATATGATTGATTTATTATCCTACAGCATATCCTGAATGAAATCAAGTCATTTTTGAAGCAGAAACTATATACCAGTGGAGGCTGTTATCACTTTCTGGGAAGTGAAAGACTGCATGTTATGGGTTGTATTGACCATTTAAAGGTATTTTAACCGGTAAAAAGGACTGAACTGGTTGGTACACAGCAAGTTAAGTGATGTCGAGTCATAAGGATAATTGCTAAAGTGATCATGTCTTTTTTTATATATATATCTCAGCAGTAGGCCTAAGACATGTTAATTATAGGCTATATTCCGTTTTCCAAATATAAACAAGGGTATTAGACATAGGCCTACCAAACACATAATACATCTGCAACAACAGGCTTCTAATATTGCCTATAATCATGGAAATGTCAGGCCTGGTTACGCTATAAACTGCAAATACTTATTTGGCCACAATTGTGATTATTCCCTTAAAAGAAACAGTTTCACAAAGACATACCTGTGCTGTTACCACAGACATAAAGAGATGTTTATTCTTTAGACTGTTTGATCCAAATAAAAGCAGCTCTAGGCATAAAGACACTGGGTCGATAAAGCTTACATGCTGTGCGCGTCCCTGCAGACAGCAATCAGTTTTATGCTCTGCTATCCAGTCCTTCTGGCCACTTAAAATCTGATTTTAGGTCTGTTAACACCTTATACACTCTATGATTAACACACAGTTAAAACAGGGACATTTCCAGGGACAGCTACTAAAGGGGACAGGCCACCAAAACCGGGGACTGTCCCAGGAAAACGGGGACGACTGGTCACACTAACATTCTGCATACAAAAAACTGACATCATGTGAAAAGGTAACATCATGGCCAAGACATTTTTAGCAATCATGCTACTTTCACCATCAACCTGCTCAATGAATAGCACAATAGAATAGCTTGTTGCTAATTTTGACAGTGTATGCAGCAGGTGTGTTGTTTCACTCTGCAAACTGACCTGAATTTGACTCTTGGCAGGCGTATTACATTCGTACACTTACAGAATTCTGTTATACATTATACATGGTACATATGTATTTTTTATAATGCTGAGACCAAAATTCTGCGATGTCAAACAATGAGGAGAAAAGACGGTTTCACACAGTGAATACCCCAGTGAACAGCAGGCTTCAAAGGCTCAGAGGCTAGCTCTTCACTCACAGAGACAAAAGTTAGAAAGAGATAGCGTGGGAGAAAAAGAAAGACAGAGAGAGAATGTCATCATTTACTTTTGGTTCCTACAGAAAAATTCCTCTAGCTCGGGAAACAGGAGCTAAAACCTGCAGCTACGTAACATAGATTGGAATTCTGTGTGAAAACATAAAAGATGATGTCCCAGTTGCTGGCACATAAGGTGTTACTTTTAGGACTTTTATGGGTAGCGTTAGGGTTCAGATTAGGTATTAAGGTATATTATAGAGGGACAAAGCCTATTGTGGGGTTGTTAGGGTGACTAAAATTTGTACTCTGTAATACAGGTCATAGGTATGTGTGGTATAACCATGTAAAAATGGTGTGGTAAAAGTGTTAGAAGAGATTATAATTACATCTCAGCACTCTCATCACACACAGAGACTCTCATTGTCTCCCTCTAATACACATTCGCACTCATGGATAAGATATACTGCATGTTTTTACACCTTTAAACTGCACACTCACACCTTTAACTAAATGTGCATTGCACATACTACAAATTGCATGCTCTTAGAATGCGAGCATTCGGACCCAGCTTGTGAGTCCCTTAATGACTACCCCTGAGTTACTGTGGCTTGGCTGCCCTTGTTGATTCATTTTGAACACTGGGATTGCACCTGTCAGTGTGTAAACACCACATTACTGCAGCCATGCATGCCATGTCAGAACAAGGCACCACAGCCTTCTATTTACAATTCCGGAGCAGCGCGATTGCGATGACGTGCATATTCGCGCGCTGCTTCTTGTGCAGTGGCTTGGACGCAGCTATTTGCAAAGACAAGATTCTTTTGCACCTCACTTGTGCATGTACTTGTGCAGAGAGCGAACTGACCTTTCATTCCGTCACCAAGGTAACAAGTATGCACCACAGCCAACCGGTAAAGGCTATGCTCTAGTGCACATTAAAGTATAGATAATGTAAATGCTGATTTTATTAGGAGGTATTCTGTGGTGGAGAATGTACCTGTAGTCAATGTTTATTATGTTACTCAATTCTAGAAAACGCTTCAGTTAATCACTGTTGAGTGCTCTGAAAGCTCTTGAGAAGTCAATACTGTCTATTGTCTTTACTGGCAAACAATCATCATCATAAATGACATTTTAAATGTAGTCAGGGGCTTACTCACATCAGAGGAGACCTCTCGGCATACAGGATAAGTATTCAATGTTAAATAGCAACATTAAGAAATAGCGTTTTTTTAGCTTGATGGAAGTGTCAAGATGTTATCTGCAAGACAGCGGGCAGTGCGGGATTGTAGATTTTGATCCGGATGATACCAACCCACAACAATGGTCATAGCCAGCAGCAGTGTGTCTGCAACCTTTTATTGTCAGGTTCGCTGTAGCGGAAACCTGGAGCCGAGCGAGGTGGAGACTCCTGTATCAAGCTCTACAGAAAGCTCATTTAAGACTCAACAAAACCTCTATATACTGCCTGAATAGACATTAATGGATCTGTGCAAACTGTTTGAGTGCATAACATATATTTCATATGCATAGTGTGTGGGCCCAGTATGGGTTTAGATAATTCCTGCTGCAGATTACTGACCTGTTTTGCTTGACTTCAGGTGGAAGTGATTGATGACGGTTGTCTATTGGAAATGGGAATGTGCTTATTTGTGTAATGGAGACAGAGCGGGAAAGAGTAAGAATCCCTTCAATAGAGTGGGAGTAGTAACTCCATACACGTATGATACAGCAAACACAGGAGGTAAAGCAAAAGTAGAGGGTCATGTCTATATATTACTGTTATTAGTAATACAGTAAATGCAGTTTTATGATACATAGATTCCTTGCAGGCTCTAACTTGCGAGGAATAAAATCTGTGGAAATATTTAACACTTTTTGGCAAGAAAATGGATAAACTTGCAGCTTATCAGCTCAAATAAAAAATAAAAATCAGCACTGATGCTGTATCACTGCATTCACAAACCAACAGTGGCTCAAGCTCTGTCAAGGAGCACGGCACCCAAACAAAATCTTTCAAGAGGCAGAACATCAGAAGGGAAGAAGAGGGGAAAAGAGGAGGAGGGATGCTGTCTGCTCACCATTCATGCTTCAGTGTGTGCATTTTATTCATGTTTAGGTATGTTTATATGACATACAGCCCTCCAATCTCCACCACCCTTTGTACTTTTACCATCTTTTGAGCCAATCACACACAGCTGAGCTAAAACTACTTGACCTAGGATGCTGTAGCCAAGAGGGTTCATATCTCATGCGGTAACACTAATTCAGTTCCCTTATCTTGTGGGGGGATGGACTACATGTGTGGGGTCATTGGGGTTAAAACCAGGATTTAATGGAAAATGGCTCCTGAGACACTATTGGTGTTGTGGGGGAGGTACAGAGATGGAAGGGATGGGCTACTATATATGAAAATCCTGTTCCCGCAGTGTGGACGGATGATCAAAGCTTTTCCAAAACCCGGTCTGTGTGTGTAGCATAAATGTCAAATAGTCTAGTGTTCATCTTCAATTCTTACCATGATTGTTAATTTTAAATGTCAGTATAGCCAGTCACAGTTTGGGCACTATTAACTATTAACCTTTATTTAGCTTAATGCTGTCCGATGACTTTGACACCATAACCTCAGTTCAACAGCGCAGTTATTGTTAAAATATGGCATTGACAACACCTGCATTTTATGTTTGCTGTATTTTAACAGTGTCAATGATCAGGAGGTGAAAGAAAGGCGGTTTGACCTGCTGAGACCAAGCAGTAACTGGACTGTGACGTCTTCTTACCAGCAGTTTATTCTTTGGCAAAACAAAGATGAGGAAGATGTTATGTGGTTGATGTATTGCCATGGTGTTTCAGTGTGTACAGTAACCTTTGTGTAACTGTGTTTGGGCTGCATGACAAAACTGTCTTGAATTTTTTGACGGCCCTGGCCTTTAAGAAGCCACATAGTTACGTCCTCTTAGTCTGCTGCAAACTAAAACATTTACTGTGTGTGTCCGCAGTAGCCTCAGTCTGTTAGAAATGAAATTTAAAGGAATAGTTGTGGGACATTTTGGGAAACATGCTTGTTTGCTTTAGGGCGGAGGATTAGAAGAGATGAACTATAGCACTCTGAGATCTGTCCATTAAATGTAAGGCTACAGCCAGCAGCAGTTAGTTTAGATTAACACAAAGACAGCTAATCTAGCTCTGTCCACAGTAGGGCTGGGCTATATGGCCAAAAATGTTATCATGATAAAAACATTTCATATAATTTGATATTGATAATTATCACAATAAATGTCAAATCATTATTTATATCAAGTTTAAAGGCTGATTGAACTCCTGAGTGAAAATTAAAGAAACCAGATGGTTAATTATGTGGTTAAGCTTTTCTTTATTGTCAGAAAGTGACAAACACAAGCCAAACAGTGGATCACTTCACAAATCTGAAGTAGAAAATTCAAAACAATTAAGATGAAATCTTTTTCAACAAATATGATTAGTACATCTTTTTTTCAGTCTCTTTTCTGCAACAAAAGAAATATCTTAATAGAAAAGTGCTAATTTGTTCGTGATTTGAATTAAAATAATGATGATATATTGAACATTAATTATATTATTATTGAGAAAAATAGTATTGCAATAATTGTCATTATTGTTATTGCCGTTATTGTTATTTATTGGCCAGTCCTAGTCTAAAGGTAACAAAATGTGCCTAGCAGCACCTCTAAAACACATTAATACATTGTATCTTATTTGTTTGATTAATTCAAAATCTGGAATTATTACTATATAACTATTACTTGGCATTACTTGGCTGTTACCGGTAACTCCCTGTCATTGCTGGTTGCCTGGTAACTGCTCCCAGCCTAAAAATAATCTGGCAGTTCATTTTTTAAAATTGGCTCATTGACACTACTATTTTATTTGCAAATATAATTATCCAAGTTATGAAAACTGAACTGTCTGTTTGTTTTTTGTCCTGGAAACTTTGCATTGTTATATGTTGGTGAAGTCCATTAGCCTACTATCATTATGCACTAAAGCAAAGCACATTATGCTTGCAGTCATGCAGGAAGAGAATGACTTTCTGCAATTTAAAACTGCTTCAATAGTTGTTGTTGACCAGCCTCATTTCAGCGCTGGCTTCATTTGCAACAAACAAATGTTTTTGTTAGAGCTTACAGATACACTCAATGCATATCGGTGAGTAACCCTAAATGTAAACATAACTGTTGATTGTACACAAGAAAACTCCACAGGGCAGCATTAACATAATAACCTTTTAAAAGTTCACCTTATGTGGTGGGCTCATTAACAAACAGTGCCTATTAACACATTCAGCCGAAATAGAGTAACATTAGCATTCATGTCGAGATATATTTCTGGTCACCTGTCCCATATTCAGTCTTCATTTAGCTGTGTTTTGGTTTTCACAAACTTTTGATGGAATAAAATCAAGCTGTTCTGATGCTAAATGCTCCTCTATGTTCACAAGCTATTCGCCAACTTTGTCGGCTGTTTGGTGTTGGAAAGTTAGCATATAGTTTTATCTGGGTGTTTTTGCTGAAAACAGCTGCCAAAGCAAAACAGTTAAGCTGTGGACTATAAAACCAAAGCAATATGCTGAAAGATGCCAAAATGCTCCATAGAGCTGAGTGGCTCTGGAGAGTCAGGCGATTACGACCTATTACCTTTCCCATTACACATAGTCTAGTGCGCCATTGTTAACATAAACATTTTTTAAAATTACATACATAATTACTTAATGCACTGAATGGAGGGATTAGCAGCAGCACCACAGAGCTATTTCATGGATACACAGATGACTTTCATGGCAATCCCCTCCTCACAGAGACAGGGAGGTGACCAGTGAGCCAAACTCCTGAAAAAACACAATGGTGCCTTACCGGAAATGTGATAGGGTAGGCTGTCATGAACTAGCTGGGGATATTGAGAGTCACGAAAGTGACTGGAAAAAGTGACTGGAAAGACCATCTGTATGCTGCGTCAGTGTTTTCCAGTCACATGCAGTCGTAAACCAAGAGTGCATTTCAACCAAACAAGCATTTCACACTTTAGTACACCTTAAACCGGAGAGGAGGCACTATGAAATTAGTTACCACAGTGGATTTCTGGAATGAAAAGCTGCTGACCACGGCATTCTGTTATGACAATCTTCCATTAAGACAGCTTAAGCTGATGGGTGTCTGGCTGGGCTGTCTGATGACCCCAGCCTCAGACTGTGAGAGAGCAGGGTTTTCGTTAGCGGCAGCAGACCTTCGCCCACGTTCCACCTCCCATTTCCTGGTTACACAGCTGACAAAAGCTCCAACATGACATGGATGTGACCTGTTCGCTTGGATTGGGATATGTCACCCACTGGTTATGAGTTAGAGAGTCTTGACAAAAGAGCTCCGCAGATCAGGCCTGTGCACATTATGTCATTCACTCCGGACACAGTATCTCAGCGATGTAAACCAGTGGGGGTTTGACACTAACCCTTTTCTCTTTACATTGCATAAGCATGGTTTCCTTTTAATATTTTCCCTCTTTACTTACCCACAGTGCCATTAATAAACACATAGATTCTTTGCACAGGCCTTGATTCCGTCTGCAAGAGAGTCATCCATTTGATTGCCATTAATTGATGCTCAACAAGGTTTAAGGAGTAAGATGGCCGAACTCCGGCTGTCTTTCATTGCGTGGATCTATGAGTGAACAAGAACGGGATTTCATTAAGCTCCACAATACGCACGGGGGCCATAAAAGGCTCCGGCTTGTTGCTATGGAGCTCTGACTTGTACCAACGAATACATAAGCAGAAAGTGGATACTTATTGTGGATACAGAGCACGAGCTGGCTCATATCAAAAGCACAGCAGCAAGATGGCTTGTCTTACAGGAATATTTTTTCTCCTTATGTTCCAGATGGTTGATTTTAGAGATGAAATGCACTGGTGGGGTTTAAAGCCCTCCATACACTGGTTTTGTATAAGCTACGAGCTCCATCCAAACAACGTGTGTTTAGAGCTTCCTGCTGAGATGTTGCAGCATAATCTGTCTTTAATTCCTTATTCTACACAGCGAGGTTAATTGCAGGTTTTATTGAAAAGCAGAAATAGGTACTCACATTTTTGGTTATATTTGCCTTTGCTTTGGCACAGGTTCACTTGGTACACTTAAGAACATCAGCGTTATAATTAGAGCCAAACCAATACTGCTTTTTGAGGCTGATGCTGATATTGAATTTTGAATGTTGAAGAAAATCAGACAAACTTAATAAATTCGCAAACATATTAAATAAAGAATTATGTGACCAGGACCTGTTAGTGCTAGTGGACAAACTATATAATGGCGGCCTTGTCTCTAAATTACTTAAAGAGGTCATATTATTCTTTTTGCCTTTTTCCCACTCCTTTATTGAGTTATCTTTTTTGTGTGTGTAATAGGTTTGCAAAGTGAAAAAGTCCACCCCAAAGGGAGTTCCCATCTCCCACAGAAAACACTGCTCTGCATTGCCTGAAAACAGCTCGATTGTAGTCCAGCCTTTTCTTCCGCTTTTCTTCTTGTGATGTCACAAGAAAAAACGCGTCATAATGCTCACCTAGTGGCTAGTCAGAAGCCATGTTTATCAGCTTCTCACTGACCCGCCCTATTCCTTAACTATGTACAATGCATGTGCAACTCCCAACAAAGATCTTGTAGAAGTGAGATGCATCAGTCTATAGCTAAAACGGAGTGTTCGGCACACAGGTGAAAAGAGGAGCTGCAGAAATGTGCAGTATGAAAAAAATGGTGTTTTTTGAAAATGAAACCATGTAAATCTGTTCTGGCATAACCCCTAAATAAAATGAGTTTTTTTTAATAATCTGGGATGTTTTAAAAACTAGGTTTTACTTATATATAGCTTTCAAGTTCTTGGAACAAAAAGTCTTAACTAAAGGTCCACTTACTAGCTTTCCCCAGGCCTTTCAACTGCATCATATGGTCTTCCTAAGTGGATGGAATTTTAATTCAACAGATACTAATAAGAGCATCAAAGGGATAGATACCTAGGGGAAACAATAAGAGTTAACAAATTAGTGCAGTCAAGACAAGCTGGTTGTAAGAAGATAGAGGAAGAAAAGCACAGGAAGTGCATGTTAGAGGTTAGAGAGAGGCGTTTTGGGGAAAGCGTTCTCGGAAAAGATGAGTTTTCAAGAGCTGAGATTGCTTTGTGTGTAGGGATGGCAAAGCAAGACGGTACAGTACAGCAAAGTGGCACGACCGTGAGACAGCGGTAACATGGTCCGAGACGGACAGTTGGTTTTTCTTTTTTGGTCTTTTTTTTGTTGTCTTTCATGTTTTATTTCAGTTTCCAAGGATTAGTTTATGACGTTTTGGAATCCCGTCTTTGCTTTCCTGACAAGGGTTAAGTGTGGATGGAAAGATCAATACCAGTTTCCTGTTGGTACGCTAAACATAAAGCTAGCCAGCAGCCAGGTAGCCTGGCTCTGTCCAAATGTAACAAAATCCATCACCTCTAAAGCTCTACAAAGTCGATATAAGTAATTAACATGTTATATTTTTTTTGTTTGGCACGTACAGCCAGCAGAGATAATAACAGAGAAAAACCGAGCAATGCTCTCAGTAAAGCTTCACTTTCTAATTTAAGGTGAACTACTGTGAATCCCCAGAAGTTGTTATTTTTACACTTTTTTTACACAGCTTTGGTATGGATTAAGAAAAAAACATATAAAGTGATAGTGAGGTCTAGAATAACTGGTTAACTGGCTGCTGGTGGTATAACTTAATCTTTACTGTACAGATGTGAGAGTGTAATCGATCTTCTCATCTATAACATCAAAGTAAAAAAGTGGATTTCACAAAATGGCGGAAGAGTCTTTTAAAAGCTGTGATATAACGAGCAAAATTCTAAATGAATTCTTCCTCATAACCCATTAACGTGAATGAGATGACAAAACACTCATCGTTCTACACATTGACATTGGCTCATGCATGCACATAGGCATGCAAATACAGATGTGTGCACACACACACATACACACACACACACACACATGCTAACACACGAATAGGCCATTCACTTCCTGAGCCCCAGAGAGTCACTAATGCAGAAGAAAAAGCTGTCAGTGGAACAGTTACTGGTTGCCTCATGCTGCTACACTCTTGTTAATACAATCCCCCCTCTGCTGTCTTTCATATGCGCTCTGTGAAGCTGCTTCCCTCAGATAATATACTGAGGTCCTTTGGGAATCTCCAGAGACTCCAGGCAGACAAGATGTGCTTGTCTGATAAAAGAAAGTGATGTGTACAAGTGTAAACATTCAATATTATTCACTCACTGCTCGCTCTATGCTTTACGCTGCCTCTTATCTGGAGCTCACTGGCTGGGGGCTTTTCTTTCTCTTGTGAAGCCATCTGTAAAGCCTAATTCAATTGGAGTGAAGAGGCATTTCATATTTGATGCATGGACATGCGCCTTACAGACAAATCTGATATCGCTTTGTACCGCAGTGGGCAAAGGTGTCTTACGAAAAACAGAATGTCCGGCTGCTTTGTCTCTTCCCCCATTTTCAAGACGACACTGACTAAATTATCTTCTCCAAGGTTGTCAAACATGATAACAGTCAGACTCCGCATGTTAACAGTATGGCGGTATAGTTGTGCTCTCTTAAGAAACAGGAACGGGCCAATGAAATTCATTTCCTGTAAACCTGTTACCCAAGAAGAAAAAGAAGAACGAGATGGTGATGTTGAAGCAATGCAATGTGAAAACCTGTCCCTGGAGAGTTACAAAACTGAAACTCCATGCTGATAGGCATTCAAATTAGTGTAACGTCTCTGTCTGGCTGTCAGTTTAACTGCAACTTTGACGCTTCAAGCACCTTTTCCTTTTCTTTCCAACTACCTTTGTATGTACTACAATACAGTGTTTTCAGATCAATAGTACTGGTCCCTTGTACAGTACTGGTGCAGCTGTAACACCTCACCACTCAAATGCACAAGCCACAACCACACAGTTGATCTTGCACTGTGCCTTTGTGCTGGCTGAGCTTTTGTTGTTTGTGTATATATATGAAATTACCAAGTCACACCACCAATGCAATGGTTTAGGTCTGATAGAACATCAACTACTGCAAATATTTGCCTTTTGAAACAAGATCTAAAAAAAAGCCCCAGCTCAGACAGTTTTCAGTGAAACATTAGTGCAGTAAAATGCACATTTACAGATGAGTTCATCCAAGCTCTGCGGTGGACACTAAGCCATATGGCCAAAAACATCACTTTGGGACATCTCTTTCATCAGTATCCTTATTTTGTTCCATCCTGTATCAACTACAGGAAAGCTAATGGGCGTAAGTCACTAAGATACTGCACGTTGGCTAACTGCAGTGTGTTGACACCTTCCCCTTCGTTTACTGCCTGCCGCTCGACACTCTGACCACCTCAAAAAACCTTACTTAATACTGTGGCTTTCCTCCCCCTGTTTGCTCAGTTTCATTGGTGTTCTTGGGCAGCAGTGTTAACTGCCGCATAATTTGGATAAACAGTTTCTGAATGAAAACCCATTAACATCATTAGCGAAGGATTTAGACTGCAGTGCGAGGCAGAAAACAAGCATTCTCAATAAATAACCTTGTTTATTAGAGGAATAACTTATTGATTGTTTGATTCAATTTTCTTGGGCGCAAGGTGCAAGGTCACAGTGGATAGAAATGAGCTGAGGAAGACTTTTCCTGGCCTTTGTTTTCCTCTGCCTTGGAGTACTTGCATTGTGTTACTTTATTATTAGCAACAAACTACTCCTTACCCTCAATGGAAATGAGTTTAACAGAAATATTGAAACAATCATGATTAATTTAGATGCATAATTAACCCCAACATACAACAGAATGCCCTTTATTTATTATGAAAACATTTGCATTCGCAGGTCTTGGTTGCTATGTTTTTTTCTGGGAAAATAAGCATTGGATACATCAGAAATAATGGATTTTCTGTTACCTATTTGTTTGGAATAAAAAAAAAAAACATAGCTTAGCTTATCCCAGATCTGTGTATATGTCCTCTGACCTGAAACTGCAGTACAGAAATGCCAAAGATATATTTGAGGTGATTTACAACCATGCCTAGCGGTTCTGTGAGGCCATACCCAGCGGTGCTTTGAGCTTAATGCTAACGTCAACCAGCTCATAATGCTTAGACCTGGACGGTAGGAATGAGCAGCGATAGCCAACTTGGCTGAACAAACAAAGACTTATTTTTTGATTGATTGATTGAAAGGGCAGTGCAATATCAATCAACCGTAAATGCAGCTGTTTTTTTTTTGGTTTTGCTTTTGTCACTGCTGAATTCTGTGTTCATGTCAATTACAGCGAGTAAACTGAATCTGTCAACTATAAACAGAGAGGTGAGAAATAATAAAAGAACATAGTGGGAGTAAATAACAATAGTGAGGCACTGTCAAGCTGCAAATATAAGGAGACCTCTGGCAGGCTTTAAATGAAAAGCAATTCTTTTACATTATTTTAGTGGCTACATAACACTGTGCCCGCAGATCTCTGCCTTTCTCTTTCCAATTATGCACCAATCCACTGTCCCTTTTCAACAGGAAATGCATCATATTAATAAAACAAGATGCCCTCATGGTACCCATAAACACTGATTCATCTATCTCTTAGAGCTGTGGTCCTCCAGTGGGTCCCCCAGGTCCATGGCTGCAGACAGAGTGAAAGCTAGCAGGCAGAATACAAAAGCAGACAGTCTCCAAACCCAATTCAGTGACAAAAAAATAGCTCTTTGAAAAATGAAAATGAAAGATAATAACACATCCTATAATTTGTGGCTGTCATTCTCCGTGTACATATTAAGATAACTCGCTCACAGATGAACCCTTTTCTGTCTCTCCAACCCAGTTCCTGTGTCTGAAGAATATCAGGACTTTCCTGGCAGCGTGCAGTGACATATTCGGCATGAAGAAAGGCGAGCTGTTCGAGGCCTTCGACCTTTTTGACGTCAGGGACTTTGGAAAGGTAAGGCAGCTCTCCTCAGTGACCAAGAATGAAATGGGAGCTCAGTTCTTGGGAACCACAGCCTGCATCCAACCCTTACTCTGGGTGCCAGCTGTACCAAAATGTGCTTTTAAGCCCACTCTTGTCTTTGTGTGGAACTAAGTCAAAATGATTTAGTAGTGAAAGAGCTCCTTTATCTTGGACTTGGATTTTAAATTATAATGATAATGTTTTTGGGATCCAGGGTCTATGCTTATCTTTGCTAAGACCTATACAAGCTTTTGATATTTCCGACACATTTTGGATAATCTTTGTTTAGTTCATGTCATTGTAACAGCAATTCCAATGGCCTCTATAGGTCATAGATGTTCTTACAAGTATAACAAGTGCTAATAAACACAACATTAGGCTATATTGCAGCTTTCCTTGCACTCGTAAACTCTACGCTACAGCTGAAGTCAGCAGCATGACCCAGCAGTTTAATCACATCCTCTCATTAGAGTGAAAATGCATCAGCGTGTAGGCTTTTACGAGGGGTTAAAAGTCTGGCCTCGGGTTCATTACTTTGATAGTACACTCTGTCTCTGCTTGTGGTGCTGTGAAACTGTCTGCGGCTGTTTGACAGCCCTGCTGCTGCCCTCGAGAAGTCCCCAGGAGCTTTAATTAGAAGTCGCAGCCTTGGGCAGAGAGAGGGTGCTGCTGGAACCTTGTGCACACAATGTCAGGCGTGAAATGTGTGTGCGTGTGCTTGACAGTGAGAGGAACACAAGAAGACGCAGAGACAAACTGATGGACGAGCTGTCACCGTCCTCCATTTAATCATGATAAAATCTGTGAAGAAGTGGCATGTAGAGTATCATGGGAAGAAGAAAATCCTCCAGTGGCACCAACAATTATAATGTTATCAGGGATGATTGTTATACCACTGAGATAAAAAAAACAAAACTGCTTTACACAGTATGCATTTTATCAGTTCTACAATAAAGCAGATGTCCATCATATCAGAAGTGAAACACTGACTGTAATTTCTAATAATAAGGAACATTACACATGCTTTGGTTTCCATTTTGACACCAATTTATTGACATTGTTCACGTGGCTGTTACAGTATGAGGGAACAAAGCCATCAGCACAAAACCACATCCTACAGAATAAAAAAAAGCCTCACCGTCACTTAATCACAAATGGACTCTTAAGGTCTTTTCATGATGAATGGGAAAAATACCTCTCAGCGTTTGCCTCTTGAACTTCCGTTTTCATGGCAAACACATACGTCAGGGAGCAAGACTCTGTAAGATAAAAGTTTACGAAAGCAGCAGCTTGTGAAATGAAGTGGTGTGAAATTGCCACAGCACTAAGAGTCGCAAACTTGGTTCATCTTAACTGTTCATTGATAAGAACACAAATTAGCAGAATCATCTACATGTTCCCTAGCAGACATTGGCGCCAAATTATTTTGGTGTTTTGCATAGTCATGACTGAAAATGATGAATAATTGGCCAATATCCACTGAAAAATATTCACTTAATGAAGGCTTTGAAATATATGTTAATACTGTCTCTCTGATGACCTGTTGATGATGTAAAATGCATGAAAAAAAGAGATATTGTGATAAAATGTCTAAGAATGGAGAAGGGGAAATGAGAAGGGCTTTAGATAATGTCAACAGCCCCTTTTTATCCCTACTTGAATTTTTATTCTTGCTGGCGTGTTGAGCTGAATTAAGTAACTGAGAGAATTAAGTCATCTATTCATTTAGTCATGTATAATTAAAACACATTTGGACCGCCGGCAAGATACTTTCTTCACCCTCATAGGGAAATATTTTTCCAAGAAAACTACAGAAGAACCAGCAGTGGCTCGGCGGATTAAGATACGCAAATGCACATCTTTGTCCTTACTCCTAAAATGTTACTGTTTGGGGCTTTGTAGATTCGCTAATCCTTGTGATTTTGCACTCCTTTTCAAATGTCAGCCCCTTCATGCATTTTAAAGAAACACTTTGAAAAAAAAACAGTTTTATTTTCGAATAAAATAATAAGAACAATATGAATTTTCAACAAAAAGGGTTGCAGGTATCACATCCATTTATCTGCGGTGTTCAAGTAAAACATTTTGGGAAATACTGCATGTCTATCACGTTTAGTAACGTGGGAGAAAAACCTTCTGCTGCACCACTAGTCTTTAAGTCTTCTCACACACTACTTAATTATTTTTCATTGAAACACTTGAGTCGGATTGAATTCAATGCAATATAAAATAACCTTCTGCTCGTACTTCTGTGGGACTTATTGCAAAGCCCACCTCTCCTAAACGTATCCTGTCTACCTTTAGACAGACACTGTTTTCTTAGCCAGCTTCCTACTAAAATTGGCTCTTCCTGGAAACTGTGGTGCCTTTTCCCCACAGCAGAATATAAAAAATAAAGGCTTTCTTGCAACACTGTATGCAGTCAATCAGGAGAAGGGTTGGGTATGGTTTACATTTTATTGATTCCTTTTGTGATTCTGATTCCACTTATCGAATCTCGGGTTCTGATTCCAAAAAAATGTGCCTACCTTTATTCTTGGCACATTTAGGCTATAATCATAATATCTTAGATTACTATGCACCTACCATGGGGTAAGCCTTTTTATAGTTTACTGTAGACTATAATGTTAGTTGTTCTGTCGGCTGTGTCTGATGTGCTATGACTCAGGAAAATGTCAAAGAAGGCAAAAGTCCTTGAAAATTGCTGAATAAGCAGATATCAATAATGCATTTTGCATACCTAAACGGAGGACACTCAACTTTAGCAAAGGGATGTAACCTCTTCACCACAAATCTTGTCACCATGACATTCATTCACTTTCTCCTTGCTCACCTTCCACCTTTCCGGCATGTGTGTTATGGAATCCACAGTTCTTGGATATTTAGCACCAGATCCATTTCGGGACTGGTTCTTGATACCCAACCCTAATTAGGAGAGGCATTACTTGGGATCAGAAAGTAAGCTTGTTCGTGTGCTGAGACCATAGAGAAAAAGAAGGTCATCTTGACCCATGTACACCAGATCATATGCATAACTGGGAGCTCCATTGTATGAGGGTGGCAGAGGGGCTTTTGTTTAGGCAGAGCCAGGCTAGCTGTTTCCCCGTTTTCCACTGTGCTAAGTTAAGCTAACACAGGCTGCTGGCTGTAGCCTCATTACACCAACAGATAAAGGGGGTGTCAATCTTTTCATCTAAATTTCAGCAAGAGGCAAAGTGTATTTCCCGCATGTTGAACTGTTGCTTTAATATTTTACATTTTCTCCAGTTGTTTTAGCAGTTAGCTGTTTTGAGAATTTTGCACCCACAAATAGCTTTAAAGTAGCTTTTATTTTTATGATGTCCGATTTCATCCTCATTGCCCTTAGTGATGACAGTGTGCTCAAGCAAAACACTTTGATGACTCTCTTGAGCGAATCCCACATTGCCCGGAGTGAATTTAACATCTCTGAAATTAGACAGCAAGCCGGCCCCTTAATCCTCGGTTGGCTGGCTCTGCAGAGGCTAATGGAGTGAGGAGAGCAGGGAATGGGCGAAGCTGCCACTCACCTGCAGTTCCAGCATTTTTTTTGCTTGTTTGTTTTAAAAATAGCTGCCGGACTGCTACTGAATAAAACATCAACCGTGCCTGTTTACTTTAAAGTTTGTGCGGCAGTCTTGATAGTGGCCACGTAAAGAAACACTCTCACACTGAATGTCTCTCTCTCTCTGGTCTTCAACAGTTGTGCTGTGTAATCTTAAAGTATTTTCATGCCTGCATGAGACAACCTTTGCCATATAGCCTAAAAAAGCTGGGAAGGAATCCAGCAGCAAAACATGATCAGACTCAAAAGGGGTTGTGAGAACTGTATTTGAATTTGAGCTAATAGTGACACATCTGACAAACAGCTTTTGACTTGTTGGTGTTCGTGGATACAAACTGTGGCCGAACAACACCGCAATACTAGGGAATCTGACAAATACAGCAGGTCTGTCTGTAGCCCTTTCCCCTCAGCGCAGGAACATCTGGTTTGCACATCTGTCTTGTAGACACAGGGAGGGTTGCAGGCTCTGTAGGGAGAAGAGAAACTTGGCTGCACAGAGCATGCACACACACTGAAACACACCTGGCAGAGAAAGTAAGAGAGAGGCTAAGTGTGAGAGAGCACCAGAGTTACTGGTGGGACGTATTTAGAGAAGATATTAAGAGCTACAATATCCTACGCAATGTCTATATACAGCAAATAGAGGATATAACACTGCTGAGATAACCGTAGTACCCCCTGATCTTGTGTAAAAATGTCATGTACTGTCACGCATCTCCATCCCTAAGAGTGAATGACTATCCGTCTCACTTCTATTTTATTGCTAATTCCAGTCAGCTCCTATCGTCTCATTTCAAAATAGCAGCAAAGTGCTGACAGGAGTTTTCCATACTCACCGTCACATGATGGACAGTGGCTTAGTACTTGGAAAAAATGAGTGTCATGGACTGACCTGTTAAATAATGCAATATACTTTAATTTTGGAACATACTGGGGCCAACAACAAGTGGCACTTCATCTCGGCTGCTGTGCTTTTTGTCATTCAGTCGGCTGTTTGGAAAAGGTCCTCTCACCACGGAACTGCGTGTAAAAGTGACCGTGGAAGCTCATCCACCAAGCCACATATTCTCATCTCAAACAGTGTGGAACAGTATATTACCTATTAAATGCACATTATAACTAATAGAATACAACTAAATCAGATAATTATGTGTATTTTTTATTTTATTTATTTATTTATTTTATTGAACAAACAAGTAAAACAGCAATAGAGGCGCTCTTTCATTAGGCCTACATAAAAACATAATTCTTTTCAGATCTTAAAAGTGATGTACGCTCTTTTCAATACTTTGAACTTGGTATTTTTAAATTCTAATCTCTCTATATATATATATATATATATATATATATATATATATATATATATATATATATATATATATATATATATATATATATATATATACACATATATATATACACACACATATATATATATATATATATATATATACACATATATATATATATATATTGGAAGCACTAATCGGCACAAGAACAGGCACTCAGTACAAGATCAATAGAGGCTGGGGTCTACCACACCAGGCAGGACCCCAGGTGCAGACTGTGCAAGGATGCCCCTGAGACAGTACAGCACATAACAGCAGGGTGTAACATGCAGGCAGGAAGTGCGTACATGGAACGCCATAACCAGGTAGCTGTCATAGTGTACAGGAACATCTGCCACGAGTACGGGCTGGAAGTCCCAAGGTCAAAATGGAAGACACCTCCTAAGGTAGTTGAGAATGACCGAGCTAAGATCCTGTGGGACTTCAAGATCCAGACTGACAAACTGGTGATGGCTAACCAACCAGACATCGTGTTGATCGACAAACAGCAGAAGAAGGCAGTAGTGATAGATGTGGCAATACCAAGCGACAGCAACATCAAGAAGAAGGAACACGAGAAGCTTGAGAAATACCAAGGGCTGAAAGAGGAGCTAGAAAAGATGTTGAAAGTAAGAGCAACAGTGGTGCCAGTGGTAATCGGAGCACTGGGGGCTGTGACCCCCAAACTGGGAGAGTGGCTACAGCAGATTCCAGGTAAAACATCAGAGGTCTCTGTCCAGAAGAGTGTAGTCCTAGGAACAGCTAAGATACTGCGCAGAACCCTCAAACTCCCAGGCCTCTGGTAGAGGACCCGAGCTTGAGGATGACACATACCACCCCGCAAGGGGTGAGAGGAGGATTTTTTTTTTTACTAATAATATATATATCTATATGTATCTTCTGTTGTCTGTTTTGTTATATGGTTTTCTTTACTTCCATTATGCTGTTTCTGTTTTGAATACCAACTGACCTTCCTCTCTGAACTTCACCATCCACAAACTATATATACTCTCTACCGCATTTAGTATTTTTATAGACTCTATAATGCATTTGTGTTTTGTATTTTGTGTAGTTATATGTGTAACTACATGTTCTACTGCACGACTTTGCTTCATTTTGCGGAATAAATAGAATATGTTTATTAGTGAACTTTAGCAGTGCAGGTAGGTGGATTTGTCACCTTTTGACTGAGACACACGAGCTGTTGTCCAGTTTCCAGTCTTTGTGCTACACTAAGCTAACAAAGTACTGGCTACAGCATATACAGTATTTTTGGTGTTCTCATCTAACTCGAGACCCATATTTCCCGACTTACATAACACTTGTTTTTCATTTTTAAATGTAATATTGAATACTGAATTTGACTATGATCAAAGACCCTACTTAAAATCTCAAAGACTGATGTGGAGACACAAAGCACATCTGGATGATTGATGGAACACTGTGGGCTTCATGTGGGCTTATTCCTGCATGGTAAAGTAACCTCAGCTCATCTCCTACAGCTCATTCTGTAGACTATGCAAATTTTGCTGCACCGCAACTTCCTTTAAATGTGCCAGGAGATGCCACACCTGCACTATTTAGCCTGTATGTGAATAATCTGGTAAAAAGAGACTGATGCTGCACGTTCTTGATTTTGCAGCTGCATTCTATTCATCTATCTGCAATGAAATCAACCTGTGTTTGCTGTAAAGAATGTGTAGGAGCTTCATTAATCAGATACAGAAACGTTTAAATGTTCCACCCACCACTTGAGTCTATGCTTGTTTTGAAGTAGGTTTGTTGCAGTGAAATCTAACTCCACACTTAGTCCATGTAAACAGGGCTCTGTAAGTCAAACTCTAACTTCGTTTGCAACGGTTCCTTCTTGGGAAAAAAAGAATTTGTTGATATTTTGCCTATCAATTAGCATTTTCAGTCATGTAAACGAGGGGACTGCTGACAACACAATTGCATGTTATTAAGAGAAGTGCACAACAGCACTCTTATGAGCAAGACATGTTTAAAAGCCTCACACATTACTCTTTCTCTGACCATGTCAACTCACCCCTTGTGGGCTCTACTCTGTTCTCCTGTTATTGGCTCTCATGTTTAGGTGGGTCAAGATGCTGATTAGGTTTTCTTTTGGTGGGGGTGTTGAAATGAGAGACAGGGGGAAGGGAAAGCAAAGATGGAAAGGAAGAGGGAGACAGAAAGGGAGGGTTTATTGATTAGTGTCTTCCTCCTCTGTTGACTGTGATAAATCTAACTATGGAACACCCATCCCCGCCATCTCTCCATCTCTTTCCTTTGTCCTTCAGCTGTGCTCTCCCCAGCAGATCTGTGTGGTCAGATATCATATGTCTGCTTCGTGCTAATGGATACTTGGGGTGAATCTTTATACTGCATGGCTGAGCTGCAGTTACAGAGATCCACGATTGCTTTGGGTTCTTTGCTTTGAGCAAGTTTTAATAGCCATTAGAACTAGATTAGTGAATGGTCAATATATTGGGTTGGTATTAGTCTTTTATTAAAAAAGCATATTTTTACATATCAGTGTCCTCCTGAATATGATGGATGTTCCTCCCAGACCAGTGTTATCGTCATGTGGATTGTCAGGGTCTTTCTAGTGTGGTGTAGGAGGCTTAATTATATAGCTTCGCAGGTGTCAGTCGGTAAAACCTGCAATTAAACCGGCAGCCTTAAGGTGCTGTGAACACACCCAGAACACATTAATTAGTTTGGCTTGGAGTGCAGGGTCTTACTTTTCCGTCATGGGGTAAACGCTGTTTCAATTGCTTTTCTACCGTGAGAGAACACAACAAAAGATCCTAAACACACAGGATACATTGACATTTTGAAAGCTTGCGGTGTTTTGGGCTCACAAAAATAAAAACCCACATTGGTCAAAACTTCTGCAGCTGTGCACAGCAGATTTGTTTGCTTGGCTGAGCAGGTGCGAAAACAATTAGTTAGATTTTATTGGCAACAGACCTCTCTCTGGCAGACATTTTGACTTGTCAAATGCAGGTGCATGCTTTCTCATTAATAATGGCTGCACAGTGAAAAATGTCCAACAGAGTTTATAAACAAACAATGTAGGCCTATTACATACATATATATACTGCGTGCGTGTGTGTCCCTTTTACTTGCGTGCAATTATGATGTGAAAACCATTGGAGGACTTACTGATAGATGCTAGTATCTGGACACTTGGCACCGCTTTTTAAAACACTTATCACTCATCACAGAAAACTCTACTGTGACTGTGGTGCATTGTGGCTTGTGGAATGTGGGACTTATAGTTTTAAAACCAGCAGCAGCCACAAAACCCACATCACACTTTATCTAAACAAGATTACTGGACAATATTTCTAACAATTATTTTGATAGATAGATCTACTAAATCTACTCCACTGCATATGCACTGGTTTAAATTTTATGTATTTCTATAATATTGTAACATTAAATAAAAAGTAGGATGTTTTATTGAATGGTACAGGCTACTGTATACTAGATTATATAATGGTACTATAATGATTATAATGATATATAAAGCTTACCAATAGTATAATTCTAGTTGGACAACAGAGCAGTTTTATTTGGGTGGGTTGTTTTGTTTCATTAAGTCCTCCAAAAAATGGTTTACATTGTGGTTAGTCTCTAATTTGTTAATACTCACACAAGAACGTGAAGTAGGCCTATACCACAGTGTTTTATACAGTCAGTGCGCAATACAAAACCCACAGTTCTACCACCAATGACAGAGTTTATAAGACAAAAAATGGCCAATGAAAATTAAACCAAGTGACGCCTCTTGGCTCTAATAGACAAACTAAGTGATTCTCCCATAGTCCGGCCGGTGCTGCTGATGAGCTAATCGGCTGTCACTCAGGGCGGAATGTACCTCTTCCACCGGTGAGTTTGTTTTGAATGGAGCCCATTAGATGTTCCCTGAGCTGACTGCCGGGCGGGTGTGTTTGACGCTGGCGCGTGTGCAGATAGCCACAATACGCTAACCTTTTTTTAAATACACAGTGCTGACTACAAGTGTCTTTCTGTTGTGCGCTTTCCCTGACGGTGGCACCGGCAACTCCCAACAATGTACCCGCATTTAGCAGACGCTAATTTCAGACCATGATTACAACCATTCATGCATAACAATGAGTTTAACATTTCAAAAGTTTGCTGTAGCACGTCAAACTTTTTTTAATGTCCCACCACCCGGTCCAGGCTGTGATTGGTCGGTCCTGTTTGCACATTTTTTAATACAATATATGATAAAATATATCTATGTTTAGGAGCTTAGTGAAAGACAGGCACTGTAGAGCCCTGAGTAATCATGTTATCTTTATACCTTGTCTGCCATGACTAAGGTCTGTGTAGTTGGCAATCTGGATTATTTCTGGAAGCTGAAGTAATAGTTTCTGATCAATAATACAGAAGTGTCGTCTGAAAATGTGTAGCATGACCGAGGATGTCACACATGTGTACCTCTGGGTGTTTTGACAGACTGTAATCCACCCTGACTTGCAATTTTTTGAACTGTGAGAAGAACCTGAGGTTAAAAAGAGGTAAAAAGGAGTCAAAGCTTAGAATCAAACCCGCATTCTTCTCACTTTGATTCACCATGAACTATATTATCACCGGAGTTCAGTCGGCACTGTAGAGTAGTCTCCGCTGTCTGGTTACTGTAGACATGTTTGCTCTAAAATCATGCTGTGCATTTACCTCAAGGTCCAATGTTCGTGCTGCGTCTAAAAAAGCTTCCACGCTTCACTTCCTTCCACTTACAATGCATTTGGAGTTAGAATTTTCTCCAAAACAATTTGATGGAACCTTCTCTAAAGCTGCGGTGCTGAAAGCTCTGTGGATAATTCATAGACTCCCAGTGACCGACTGCATGACAGCAGCTTCCACCGGAATCGCACTTTTCATATCAGCCGGCTTTCCTCGAGCGTGAATGCGCGCACACATGTGGAAAAGCACACACACACACCCAACCCTCGCTTGCTGAAGAAATTGCTCGGCCAAAAAGCTCTGTGCCTCCCTGCCTGCCAGCTGCTGAGATGGATTGCCTCTTTGATTGTTTGAGGGTGTCAGAGAGAAACGTCTTTGATGATTGCGGACTCCTGTGTGAGCACACTGGATGTCTCAGCTGGGTTGCCACAGTTGTTGGGGTATTTCATCTGGAGGCCTTTCTGATCTGTGTACACATAAATACACACTCCTACAAAGGCAAAACATTAGGCTTGTCAAGGGGAGCGCGTGTTTGGTTATGAATGTAACAGCTAATTCCTCTTAAACAAACAAACAATGCAGACAACACATGTTGTTTTGAAGGTGTTTGTTGCTTTGACAGGGGCACTGTATTTTACAGTGTCCATAGGTCAAATTTTTCTGAGAGTCATCTTGACTTTGCTGCTGCACCCTCAAACCCCTTGCAGGTTTGCCGTTCTGATTCATGGTACGTTGCTGAACAGAATCAGATAAAACATTGCAAATGGTTGCTGAGGTCATCTCAGGGTTCTCCATTTTGAAGAACCAGTCAGTCATCATTAAGCTATTGCTCATTAATGTTCAATATGCAAATATAATTATGACATTATGGATAACAACTGCAAAGTTGTCCACTTTCAATAAAACTACTGGAAAGTCACATCTAGCAATGTTTTGATACCAGATTGGTGACTCCTAAAAATAGACAGCTCCATGTAACCAGCTGCTCCCGAGAACATACTTCACAGTCCTGACTCGAACTGGCGACCTCGGTCACGGGAGGCGGACACGCTGACAAGGACGCTAAAACCTGTGGGCTCTTCGTCCCTTCAGGTGTCAGGGAGTGAAGTTTACTCACTGCAGTGCAGATGTGGCTTCCGTCACATCTGCACTGTAGGTGCTAAAGCTAACGTTCGCTCTGCAGACTGACGAGACGAGCTGAATACACAGCCCTGAATCCTGGAGTCAGAGCTTTAAATGATGATATTATGAGCTTAAAAGTTTAACTTGTAGATTTTGACTACTGTGACCACCCTACATGCTAGTTACCTGATGTGACGCGCCACCAGAGGTTGGTCAAGGTTGGGGTTAGTGTTAGCCAATCAGAGACAGAGTAGGGGGCAGGACATGATGCAAAGCTGGTGTCCCTCAAATGAGAGTTGTCGAAGATCTGTTGGGGAAAAAAATAAGGGCATCACATGTAAAAAAATTATTTTCTCTGGTCTTTTTCTGAGCAGAAAATAGAGACACCCAGGATTTTTTCACTGTACTAAGCAGTACAGACACAAACATGACGATCATATTAACCAGGGGCGTTCCCAGGGTTAAGGGCTACACCCAGACCATCTGGGGCTGAGGTCAGGTTTTGCGTCAGGGTCCCTGCTGTTCTGCCAGGAACACTTGTATTGTATGGGTACTGCAAACATTACATTTCACTTGTAGTTTAATGGACTTGTTATGGCACCAGTGTTTAATTGCTACTATACTTTTTGTTCAGTTTTTAAATTTTTATTTGACAGATATAATGTTTGGCACTTTGTGTATAAATAGCAGCCTGATGGCAGTAGTTTGAATTGAGACACGTGTTTATTTGTACAACCCTTTAGGGAATATCAGGTGTGTGAGTCGGTGATTAACAGCCATACGTTTTTTTTGTTCTTGCCTGCTTGCAGAATTAACGTTAATTAATTACAGCTGAGTTAATCTGCTGATATAGCAGATAAATAATGTTTGGTTTGGCTTGCATGATACATCAGAGAGGCATTTATCCCTCATGTTTTCATGCTAACAACCAAGTTAATTTGAGGATGAGACAAACACACATGAATTTCCTTCTACAAGGGATTCAGCTTGTGGCCTACGTGCTCATAGACTGTATTTGGCAACTACCTCTCTATGACAACTGTTACAGAGTTTATGGGAAATGAGCTGAAATTGGAGAAATATTGACAGGAGGATGACAGGAGTGAGACAGGCTACTAGTCATCTCCACTATGTGTTTACAGTCATCATACAAAAGGTAAAGCAATTCTTCTGACAGGATTTCTCTGACATTTAAAAAGCCACATGGACCTTTTAAATGCGAAGGAGGGAATAAGATGTTTGCATGTGGGAGTGTCTGTGTGTGTGAGAGCTACCAGTGAGTCCCCCTGAGGACTGACTCATCTCAAGTTTCAGTAAGCAGCAGGAAACAGGAAGCGGAAACAGTCACCGCAGAGCCCTCTGGAGTCGTTCCTTTCTGTATGAGTGTGGATCTATTCAAATTTAGCTTCAGGTGTAATGGTGCATTTACACCAGTGTAATCAGCATCCATGTATGTGTGTGTGTGTACTGCTACAACACACAGGCAGATGTGCTCCCCTCCTCCTCATGCTGTCGAAATCAAAACTACCTCCCCTGCTGTGTTGTATTTCTGAACAGGCCTTTCAAGACCCATATTTTGTGTGTGTGCGCAAGCGCGTGTGTGTACAATTGGACTTCCCCTCATTTCTTGAGCGTGTCTCCGTGTTGTCCTGTCAGAGGCTCTATTAAGTACCCACTCTTCCTGTGACCGGGCCCTGGCTCATGGAGGTGGAAGTGTGTGTGTGAATGTGACAGGGAGAAATAAATAGACAAGCAAACTGCTCCAAGTGGGAAACTGGAGGGGGGGAAATGCATAGTTGCCACGTTTTTGGTCTACTGCGTGTGTGTGTGTGTGTGTGTGTGTGTGTGTGTTGTACATCCTTGCCCCTTACCAGTTCAAAGGGAGCCTCCTATTGAGTGTGTAACACATAAACACTGCAGGTAGTCCAGCTGTGAAAAAACTCAAAAGGAAAGTGTTCCTCATCTTCAAAACTTGAACAGAAACAGACTTTTCGATATTTTTTAAATGCAAAACACATATTTATTTATTTGTTCTATTTTCGTGGTTGAACGTCTGTTGTTCAGGTTAAAGATACATTTCATAGTGGATTCTGTGTTTTTATTGCTCTCATTTAGTTCGCTCTCAGTAATTCTGCTTGCAGGGACCTTAGTGTGAAGTCTCAGTTTCTTGCTGGGTATTGAGGTTACCTGGTTGTGTAGACATGCCAGGTATTTATAGGCCACTGCAGAGTCTGGGCAGCCAGAGAGCATGTGAAGCTGAGCCACCGTGGTCAGGATCAAAGACTACAAAGACTGAAGTGCAGGTCTACAAACCAGCCCTCCTCCCCTTGCTGTCCTACTTTCTGACAGCCCCCCAGCTTCAATTCTGACTGCTTTGCTATCTGGAACTACAGACCTACATCTCACTGTGACTAAATTAAACAGAATAGGGTTAGACTGATATATTGGTTTGCAAGGCTCATACTGACCTGATCTGCTTTAGTCAGAGTTGTAGAAATTATGCTTTGTGTTTTATATAAAAAGAAAACACAAAAACATATTCATCAAACAAATGTAGCATTCATCACTTCTTTTTCACCGTGACAAGAAGAAAACGTGGGGGCTTCAAAAGGCCTCAGAAAATCAGCTGGATATATTTGTTTCCAGTAGCTTCAGTAGTAGCTCTCATGGATATCTCTCGTATCCACTCATGAAATATGTTATCACTCACTGAAACTCACTGAATGGTGGGGATTCTTCTGTACCTATAAGCTGGGATATAACCAGGAGATGCTCACAAGTCTTTGAGCTAGAGTCCAAGTCAAGTCTCAAGTCTGTCGTGGTTATTACGAATGTTGTATCATCTGCTGCCTTCAATCCAGGTTGCTAAAAAAACTGCATAACTATAAGGAATTGTATAACTGTAACCTGTTTTTCAATTACAGAGCACAACCATGTACTGTACAATTAATGACAGCTTATAAACTACTGTAAGTCAACACATCCCCCAGACTCTCAAAACAATAAAGCTTTTTTAAAGGGGTTATGACAGCAAAAGTTTGAGAACCACTGAGAAATAAGGTCTTCTTAACAGTGATTGGCCGCATAACTCATGGTACTGGCCTTCAAAAAGCACCAGACAAACCTCACTATTACCGTTTTTTCATCACATCTACCAGCTCAACTTGCCTCAACTCGACTCGAATCTGCTTGACTCGGTTAGGCCGTGCTCCGTTTTCCATTGCAGACGACGTTTTCACGTCCTCTGCCTCAGCTCACTTGGAACCTTGACAGAGGCTATACGAAAAAAAAGTACCTGTTAGCAGGTACAGGTAAAACTTTTCCACAGAGGAAAACCAAAACAAGGTGAATAGGATCGAGGCAAGTCGAGATGATACCATGCAGTGGAAAACCATGCATATGTGGTTCAGTTATACGGATTCGACCCGTTCAACGTTGACAGATGACTGTACAAGGTGCATATACATTGAAAACATGAATTTCCCCCCCATCACTGTGCCTTTCCATCTTTTCCATGTACTGAGATGGAGTAATGTTTGGATTCTGCATGTTTATTTCACTCTCTTCGGTCCACTCCCTGCTGCGAGCCAAGTCTCCATCGGGTACCTGCTGGTTTCATCTAAAAGAAGAGGAATGAAGGAGATTTTATTTTCAACAAGTGCAATCCATGTCTCTGACACATCTTTAAAAACTTTCTTCTAAATCTTTCATGAGGTGCCGGAGGCAGCTTCTGTCATCTCTCCAACGTATCTGAGCTAACAGCAACGAATGGGATTTCACACGGACGTTTATGTTCTTCTGATCTTGCTGAGATGTTTTTCTGTAATATAAAGATTCTGCAGAAGCCATGCAGAGGATTATATGTATGTCAGCGATGCTTTTTCCAGATGCTTAAGGCTCCAACTATGGGGGGTTGGGGTCTTTTCTTCTCTGTATCACGTCCCAGAGGTGGAGGTGGAGTGGGTGGATGCGCTGTCATTCAAAGGGAGGGTTTCTAAAAGCTAATCTCCATCCTCCACGTTCTGCTCAGAAAATCTGAGTCCACCTCACATACCAACTGTTATGTGTTATATAATATCCAAAAAGAAGCAGTTTTGCTGAAATCACATGGGCAATTAAAAAAAGGTAGATGAAATAATATATGGTGGAGAAAACCTTTAGATTCATCTTACATAAAGAGCTGTGCTCCGGACAAATAGAAGAAACATTTTGTGGTGGCCCAGCGACCCTGTGCGCAGGATAAGCGGTTGACGATGGATGGATGGATGAATATTGTCGTGGATTACAGCCCTGCAGTGTTTATCATTGTCTCGTTTAGTTAATGAGAAATAATCCACAAATGGTCACTGTATTTTTAACCAAATAAACAGCAAACATGACATCAGTCTACTTGTTGCTGGAATGTATTAACATGGATTTAGAGCATAGTGAGACATTATAATTTAAGCTTCATTTTAAGAGCATTTGGACACAAAGAGTGGAGGTGTACTCCAAAACAGCCAATTCCTTATGTCTTTAATCAAATCCCCATTTTTTTCTGAATAGCCTTGATGAATGGCTAAAATTCCATCCACTGCATAAGCACACTGTATAACCAGCAATAATAATGATGATGATAATAACAACAATAGTGCCTAATGTATAATATAGACACAGCAGTTTCATTAGTAAAACATTAATAACAGATCAGAGTAGACTGTTTGTGATTAGCTTCACACAGGATGTCATGAGTCTTATGAAATGATTTCTAATGTTTCTCTTAAGACACAATCTTTAATGTCAGATAATATGTGTTATCCATTAGAGCTCATGTTGTCAGGCAAATGTTAAATCAATACTAATCTTTCCATCTAATCATAAACTGTATAAAAGAAGTGGACGTAGTCATCGTGACATCACCCATTGGTTTGTAGACTGCCCTTTTGAAGCCTCGTGTTTGGCAGTTTGGCCGCTGCCATGTTGATCTTTTGCAGCCAGGCAACGGACGAAACCACAATTGGGAAGAGACAGTGGCTCTAGCAAGCTTGGTTAGCTAGGTGCATCTGTAATTCACATTAACTGTGAGTTTAACGGGGATGCTAATTTTTGCTAGCAAAAACAAGCTTAAAACAAAACGTACTAACCAGACAAAATTAACAGCCGATTCTAAATAAGGTTGTTCAACGGCGCTAGTTGGCTTTACACAGTGCCAGATACAAGTCGCCTCTAGCCGGGTAGTCCCACTCTAAAGCATACTCTGCTTTATGGTCTATTTTCCTTTAAATGGGACAATAATATATTAAATGAACATCATGCTGTATTGAAGAAGTCTTGAAACTGTTGATTGAGTCCATAAACTTATTATGAAAGTGTTTACAGAGGGAATAAATCAAGTAGGAAGTAGGGTAATTTTGTCATAGAGTCCAATGCAATCTGACTTCTTTTGGCAACCAGTGGACCCTGCCAACCCTACTGGCCTTTAGAAGGAATGCAGGTTCAAACTTTGAGCTGAAGGTGGTGCTATATGACAAGTCTGAAGATCACCAAAGTTATTACAATCCATCCTAAGAGGAACACAAATGCCTGGACCAAATATCATGGCTTCAATTGTTGTTAAGATGTTCACTAAAACACAACAATGTTGACCTCATGGTTGCACTATAGAAAACAGTCGGGATCACTGCAGTCAGCAGGCTTCTCCCTCTGGGATTATGAATGTCTTTACCAGAAGGTGATGGAAACTGCTGCTAGTGTAGCTAAAAATGTGAACATCAGTGGTAAGTCTGGGACATGAAATCCATCCACACCCTTACATTCCACCCTGCTGTATACAGGGCACATTGCTCCCTGCACTGGCACTGATTGTAATTCATAAGGTGTGGATTTGTCCAGTATGGAATTACTAAGGCTGCTGACCTACATGATTAGTTAAGGCAAGGCGTGCATAAACATGAGGCCCAAGAAAATGGAGGTCCAAAAGAGGTTTTAGAATGAAACACTGAGATCAGTGCTCCCTTCTTTGTCAGTTTATTAACATAACTCAAGAAAGTCCATGGCTATAATCAGAAAGACCAAAAATTGAACCCTAAAGTTAAAGTTTTCCCCCCAGATGGAGAAACACAATCAACATTACATGGTTTTGTCTTATGTTGCTTTAAGTTTTTGTAATGGATGCTTCATGCTTCCAAAGTGTCATCTTTTCCTCTGCGATATTAAATTATTCAAGCGAAAAGCACCATAACTAGAGTGCACACAGCCACATGACTAATGTGCAGAATCTGCGCAGCGAAATTGAAACAGTGCGTATTTAAATGTTCATGATTATAATGGGACCTCCTCAGGGTATGCAAATAGATGCTAACCCACATATGCCGTATAGATGTGACAAGCTGACTGATGAAGTGAAGTGTATTTGCTTAGTCTGGCATTCTCTGAGTAGAATGCTTGTTCGCTGCTGTTCTGAAGCCAGGTTGGAATTTCATCACTTGGTTTTGATGTGTCATGTTATGTTCATCAAGAAGATTTCCCACACTTGCCATAACTTACATCAGAATTTTAACTTATTACCTAAATAGGATGAACATCAGTGAGTGGACGCTCTTCTCTGTTGCAACCCTACTTTATCTATTGATGAGATGAGTAGCTTTTTCCATAATGATCCTGCTTATTGCATTTTTAATACACTAAACCAGATAATAAAAACAACAACAACCAATAAAAGCTTATAATTTAAAACCACATACTAAGACTGACAACCAGGACTTTGATTGATGATTGCAGATTACAGATTGTGATATTAGCAGCCTTCATGTATTAATTTTCTTTCCTGGCTTTTAATGTCTTGAGCCAATAACACAGACGTCATTGTGTTTACCTTTTTCCATAGAGATTTGGATTTATGGCACTGTCTCAGGGAGTATTTGTGTGTTATGTCTCCCGTCGACACTATAATCCAGCATCGACGGGGGAAGGCTATAAAATGGCTGACATGTAAACTACCATGATGAATCGTGGTGCGAGGTGCAAGAAGATGGATAACCCTGCTTCACCCGTTGTTTACCTACAGCCAGTGTGGTTGTAAATCAAGCACAGAGGAGTGTCTTTTGTTGGCTGGAAAACTACTATGTTTGAGCTGCTGGACCTCATAAATGATAAGGCACTTTGCTATCTGTGAAGGTTTTATCTAAATATGTTAGGTGCATTTGTTTCGTACTAATTTAAGGAACACGTCTAATTTTATTTTATTTTATGTGAAAGGCAGTGCAGCATTTCTTCACTCTACTAGGTGCAGTTACCCTGCTGAGTGCTTCTCTGTCTTGGCTCTCTTGAACGCCACAGAGCTCCTGGCTTTTCCATTCTTCTGAGTTAATTACATTCACCTGGTGTCCCAGGTGTAAATCCCTTCCTGATTAGACGGCTGCAAAGAACCAGCAGATCTGATTTTAAGCTTTTCCACTGTTGGAAAGAAGAAACACTTTAAATAAGGCATGTGTTAAGTATCATTATAATATAACTACAAATATAAGAGTTTATCCTATTAGGTGTATTCACTGATTTTTGTTCTGCTAAAATGTATGTTATGGCTGTGGAGAATGATGCTCTTATTTAGTGAAAGTAATTCAAATAATTTCAGTTATTAATTAGTAGTTAGTAGTTAAGTAATCATAAGTAGTTATAATACTGCAATGCAGATAAAATAAAACACCACCATACTTCACAAACAAACGTCAATCAATTTGTTCCACTACCACTTAAACTTCACAAAGAGAAAATTAAAACTGTTTTTTCCAAAACAACTTTTTTGTGTTTTTCTAGCTCTTTGTTGAGCTTTCTCACCAGCACTCACAGTTTGCTTATATTTTGTGCAGCTGTGAGCCTCGATTCCCTCTGTGCATTGCACTGTGGGGCAAAAGTGTCCACCAGCAACCTTAATCAAGCAGATGAACTATGTAACCACACTGTCACCTTTAAATATACTTAGTTGTATGGGTTTTCCTGTGTGAACACACAAAATAATGAAAGCATGGCTAGAATTACTACATTACTATACTTGCCAAAGTTATGTATTCTGTAGTAAATCCTCATAACTGATTTTAACATTTGATTGTCTCCTCTTGTGAATCATAAGGTCCCGTGGGGTGGGACAGTACCCACTAAAACCGAAACGTAGGGCTCCATGACTGATACAGCAGGATCAAAGACGCCGGGGGAAAAAAAGACATCCAAAGGAATGTCCATATGGATTTTCACTGACTGCCTTAGGACATCGTTTACAACACAGACAACCCACTCAAACGTGCCCTTACACTTGGTTATGGTTTTGGGGAGTCTTTTAAGTCTTGGTTCCCCAAATGAGTCTACAAGGAGCTGAAATCTGCTTTTAAACAGGATCCTGAAGAATCCTTCACTACAGCGGTTGTTTGAAGGACTCTTAAAAACAGAGTTTATATTTTCGAATGAAATACCCCTCTGGGAGACTGCTTTCCCCCGTTTGCTTCATTTCATCCACAGTTAACTATAGGATAGGGTTTCAGCTGCGAGGGAGCGGGATCGTCATGTCAACGTGATGAAACTATGCAGATTGTATTGTAGATTGGGTGGGGAGTGGGTGGAGAGATGAGGTTATGTCTTTAGCACGGCTGCCACAATGGATTCAATGAGAATAACAGCAGTGAACACAATAGCAACAAGCTCTGAGGTTCCTCACGCTATCTCTGAGTGGGGGATTCTCCTCCTCAGTTATAAGGAGGGTGAATTGAAGAAAGTAATCCACCCTTACATACACTCACGACCTTCCACATCAGTCTGCTATGATTATATTTTGACTATTCTTATAGTATGTTCTGAAATAATCAATTGGCCTGTGACATGTCCTGAAAATATAAAAAAATGGCTGTGGTGATGTCATTAAATTACCTGTTTTGTCCATCAGCAGTCCCAAAAACTAAAAAAATCTGTTTATCCCCACATAAGAATAAGAAAATACTCAAATCCTTACACCTGAGAAGCTGTTTATAATGTTTGCTTAAATTTTTGAGTTAAACCACTTATCAATTATGTTTACATTTATATTTACTAATTTGGCTTTATCCAAAGCGACTTACAATTGAGGGACAACAGACAAACATCAACAAAGCATCAATACAGCAAGCGATCTACAAGTGACAATACAAACTAGTATGACCAACAAAACATTACTAAAAAGAGCAGTAAAACAGCTGCTGATTGTTTCTGTGTCAATGTACTTAATGATTAATTGTCTAATCTCTGAGTCCCCCAACAAGCACACATTTAAGGGCAATGCTGAATTGTACTGTATAAGCAGCCTTTTAAAATGTTGCATATTTTTAGTAAAAATCCACAAAAAAGATTAACTTTGCTTTTATTACATGTATACTTTTATATATTTTGTAAAAGCGCCCTAGTTTTGGGTTTGAACAAATGACTGGATTGTTGTTAATTATGCCTTTTTTGTTGATATATATTAATAAAACAAACTAAGAAAGCCCTTTCCTATTCACACTTTACTGTATATATTTCAGTCAGTGGAGACTTCATCTGATTGATCTGATCTGTGAACAATAATACCAGGTCTAATTGTGGCAATTAGACCTGGTATTTAAAGGGGGTGGTGAAGCAGTAGAGTTATAGCCTGAGCTGGACCTGGGTGTGATGAGCAGGAGGTGAATGGGGTGGAGGAGGGACATGGCGTGCTGAAAGCTGACACCAGCAGTGGAGAACGGATTTTAAAGTTCGACAGTGACCTTGTGATTGGCTTTGATGATCTTGGCAAAGTCAGATGTTCACAATCAGATTTTAAAGAGAGAGAGAGAGAACTAAAGAGAGAACGCCTATAGTCGGCTGTTAGAGGGCAGGGAGAGAGAGAGAGAGAGCTTCACGTTACATATACATGTACATGTTTTTTCTTGTCTGTACAGTGAGTGTTTGTGTGTGCGTGTGTTGCTACAGTATGACTGGTGGTTTGCTGCCGGTCAGTTGTGAACAGCCTGCTGATTCAGACAGTGTGAAATTCAGCTGGAGTTACCTCGCCTGTCAGCAAAGTGGGGATTTGGCAGATCAGATGTGTTTGTGCATCAAGGCCTCGAGCTGCGTGGGAACATCAGTATGCTTGTGTGCAAGTGTGTGTGTGTGTGTGTGTGTGTGTGTGTGTGTGTGTTTGTTTGTGTGAAAACCAAGCAAATGTGTGATCACTTGGGTGATATGCTCCACTATTAATGTGAACATAAAACATTCAGGGAGCGCAGGACTTCAAGGATCTGCTTTGATTACTGGGGTGGGTGTGAATGTGTGTGTGTCCTGAGGGGCTGTAGTGCATGGGGGTTGATGTGATGTACCTGGACAGCAACGATGCCCTCACTTTTGACCTTATGCTGTTGAGATGGAGTTATTAGGAGGTCGAGCGATAGAGGATCACACTCAGCCCACGGCTGATGTGTTGTGAACTTTTCTTTTCTTTTCCCGCGGTGCACATAGCTGAAGTTAACTAAAATGAAGTTCAAGAGATTGACTAAGATGTTTTATAAATATGCAATGAACACTACAGTGTCATCCACGAATGCAAAACCCCCATTTCTGCAAACAGCCATGGACAGCTGTGATCCCCAAATGACTGGACCATTAGTTCACTAGTTGAAAGATGCCAAATGAATTGCTGCTCTTATAGCAGCAATCACCAATCAGTTGCTGTGTGGCTGTGCAGCTGATTTTAAAATCAGGCACAACAGCTTACAGTATTGTCACTGCTCCAGTAAAACTGTTTGCTAAGCCCTGCCCCTCTCAGTTTCTGTTGCTACGCCTGTCAAGCTTTCCAAAGATTACAAAGATAATGGTGGCACAAATTTGTCCAAATTTTTTAATTAACAGATCTTTGATGATTTCATACTGGCTTAAAGGAAATCCCATTTCTAGCTCATAATGAGTAGGCCGCAAACGCTCCAGCTGCAGCTGACTTTGAAATATTTCCTGTTTGAAATGACTAAGTTAAATGAGAACCCTGTAAAAGGGTGTTAAATATGCTTGTACATACATGATATAATGCTAGAGATTAAGTGATAGCTATCTCGCAGTACAGGTGCAGCACAGTAGTCATTTCTTTTTTAGTTTGTTCATTTCTGATACCTTCTGATATCTGACACTGTTCTCCACCCTCATGCTCTCCATGTTCACCTAGACTGTAGGTATCACACTATAGTTGTTCCCATTTACATACATTTCTGTTTCTGTTGTGTGACAATGTAAGGAGTAACAGAGATGAATCACGTCATCCTTTAAAGTGATCACTGAAAAGGGTGACAGACAGTTGGCTTCTGAACGTCTCTCTGGCTGTATGTTATCAGTCTTATGTCATCATTTTCCAGAATTCTGGTTTCTCTCGTCCACACTAAAACATGAACATTTACAGGTTTGTTTCCCTCTCAGGTGCATTTTCCAAAAGCCCTATGTGGGAACGGTGGACCAAAACCCAGAGAAAAAGATTTCGCTAGCTTATTGTAGACACGGCCCGAGTTAAACTGTCTTCTAGGAAGTTCTGCTGTCTTTACTGCATGCATCACTGTAGAAATAATGCAAGTAAAGCAGTGTTTGATGAGAAAAGTGTTGGACTAAATGATGCAGCCAATGAATACTGAGGAGAAATGGTAAGCATGTGTCGCATTCTAATCAGCCACACGTCTATATACCCAAACACACTAATAATTTATTATGGGCGTTAATGAGCCATGGCACTGATTGCTGAACATCAGCTAGTCTCTCTCTCTGAGCCAATCAGGCTTTCATTGGCTCCTATACACCAGCTGCATCTGTCAAACTCACACACTCACACACACAAACATACACACACATTCATATGCATATATGCACAAATAACAATAATCAGTCTCACGTGCAACAACAAGACACGCACGAAACAGTCAATTTTTACTGTCCCACGCTAACACACACACCTACACACATTTTAGACTAACAAGTGTAGTATTTACTCTTCTATGTAAATTTTGAATTCAACATCCACTGTCACCAGGCACAATAACAGAGGACCGGAGGAGGCTGTTATATATTCACACGTCCTTTATTTCCAAACTGTCTTAGCAGCTAAATGTTTGATGTGAAAAAGTGCGTGGGAATAGAGCCTTTTGGTTTTCCACCTGACAAACAAACACAGTTTTACTGACTCGCTTTCCTGCTTTACATAAATGTTTTATCCAGCATGGTCAGAAAAGAGTGTGAGACTGAAGCATTTAAAGGATAGTGAACATTCAGAAAAAAGAAGTAGGCTACTTGTTGATTGATGCACACTTACAGTGAAAACACACATTTACAGATGAGATTTTCAATGCTAACAAATCTCTGTAGTTACAGCTATAGTCGTCTTTTAAATGTGTTTTCAGACTTTAGTAAACCTACAATATATTAGCAAATGTCACGTTGGAGCAAGCCTTCTCTGGGGCAAGGACTTTTTTTCAGGTTAAACAAAATGGAACCTCCTGGAATTTTCCTCTTAGACAGTCTTAGGTCTTTATGCAATAAACTAAAGCAGCAAACTCGCCGCACTCCATATAGTATTTTGAGTGTGAGGACACTCTTATACAGGAAGAACTGCAAGCTTTGAAATTGCAACCCTGAAGTGGTCAGGTGGGAAAATCCCCTGAAATCTAACGGCCAGTGAGGGCTGCAGATGATGGTAACACTATATGAAGGTGTTTTCACACTGGTGTGTTCAGATCAACACCTACCTACGTACCACCACCACCACCAGCTGATCTATGGTCAGCCTAAGTTATATAGTGACTCGCCGCTGAAACGTCAGTTGTTTATTTTCAAAATGTATGAGGAGAGACGCAGTGATGAGATATCTTGGAAAAACGGAAAAACGGATCGTTGTATTTGCAAAGTACAGAAGTCAAAGAGAAAGTTGTCAGAAGCATTGATAGTGCTGTCACTGTCACTGCAGGGGAGGTGTCCACTGTGCTGAAATGACCGCAGACTTGACCCACAATAACCTCATGAATCATGCCAATTGCTTCCCCTTTCGACAGCGAGACAAGAGATTCGACAATGTCCTCAGTAAAAAATCTAAGACAATCTAATTTGGGAGCGTTGCGACCATCTCCTCCAGTTCTTTTCTCTCCTGTCTTTTTTTGCAACAACTTTTAAGTTTGAACGGCAAACTTAGACTGCTAGATTTCAGGTGTGCTCTGTTTAGTCTGCCTGTTGGATTTTGCGTTACATTTAGCTGGAGTCAAATGATCAAATAGAAACTTAAGATTTGGCCACAACATACACTTATTACCCAGCAATCATTTGTGACATGAAAATAAGACAAAAACTACTGATTGATACCGTGGCATAGGTGGATGTGCACATTTGAGGGTATATATACCACACGAGCTCACTGAAGATGTAACTACATAAGGTGATGTGGAACCTAGTTTTCAATGATGAGCGGTGAGGCATTTTTTTCCATGCAACTGGTAAAGTCCAGCTCGTAACCTGGAGGGGCCTGCTCCCGTCACGGGCCCGTACAGTGCAGGCCCCAGTGTCTCACACTGTCTCTACCTTCGCCCTTGGTCCTGACCTTTGCAACAAAATCATGTTTTTGGAGTGGCTATAAAACTCTGCGGCTGAGCACCATTTCCAGCACTGATTATAGAAACTGTATGTGGGTATGTGACCTCATTTACAGTCTGTAAACAGGAACTAAGTGCGCTTTATCTTGGTTGGCAAAGGCAATAAACAACAAAACAAAACCAGACAAACGAAAAAATATAATATTACCAACTGTATCGCTGGAATACTTAACTGATCTCTATTTTTAGACGGTATTCATTCATTTAGAGGAGAAAAAAAGGAGAGAGAAGAAAAGAGCCACAGAAAGGAGGAGTGAGAGCGGAGTACACAAAACTGGGACAGCATGCTGGGTTATGTGTGAAACCAATAAGACTGTTGGCACATTGTAATGCCTCACCCATTTTCTTGAGGTGCCTACTGCCATAAGAAACGGTGAAGGACGTCTCAGAATGAATAAAGAGGAGGTTATCAGTGGCTTTGCATGTCAACAGTAGATGTTAGAAATGTTTTTTCTGTCTCTTCCTGTTAACATACATAGTATATAGTATATTTTAATAACAGTGCCAAAGCTGTTTCCACTTGCCGAAGTATGAAATAATGATGATATAGAACAAAATAGTTGCACTGCCTGTCAGTGTAGAAGTAAATACAGTGGGAATGAAATCCACTGAAAACAGACAGATTGCCACTGACATGCACCTGCATCCAAGCACAGTCGTACACACACACACACACGCACACACACACACACACACACACACACGCTGACACACACACTATCTCTGTGTACTTGTCCCCCTTTCATCAAAGCAGACACATCCGTCATCCTGCTTTAATCGCTGTGTGTGAATCATTAGATCCAGCGATGCAGCCGTGGTCAGACAGCACAGATTTAATAACCTCCATCATAGGGCCTGCACCCTGGCTGCTGAGCCTGTGGTCACGCTCACACTGGACATATCTAATGCAAATCTAATGTTGCTATTCTTGCATGGCGTCTTACTGTATGGCGTGGCTTTTTGCTGTTTCAGCCTGAGTTAGGGATTTTGCCTCATGTTGCTCAATTCAGCTTTAAAGAACCGATACTGTACCAGTCTTGCATTGGACTCGTGACATGTGAATCATGATTTATTTTTAAATTGTGCATTATGCAGCTCTGAGAACAGTAGTAATCATCTATATTTTTGCTTTGCCTAAGTTTTTTTTTAGCCAAAATTAAGCACATTGCCTCTTGGAATTTTAACCTCATTTCCTTTGTGGACATTTTCTTGGAATTTCTATTATTAGTGGTATGACCGCTGATGGATGTAATACTTATGATTCTTCAGCAACTCGTCTTGGCTGTGTGCAGATGGTCACTTTCGTTCCGAATGTGTGTGACTCATGTATTCAAAAAGTGAAGCCAAAAAGCACAACGATACACGACTCGTCCCCCAAAATCGCCTGCCAGCTAAAACTGGAAAGCCTCGAGAGCTCTGCTCGCCACAAAGTGGATCTTCCGCTTTTGGACGTCGTACCTGCCAACTGGCCTCCAGATTTCATGCCCTCCATTCGTTATTGGCGGGAGAACTGTATCGACTCTGTCTAATAACTGTGTGGGGATTGATAACTGGAAGGAGGAAGATTACCTTTGAGGAGGGTGAAAACATGTCTGTGTTTGGATTGCAAAACAACGTGTGTTCATGAGCATGTGCTGTATGTAAAGTTGACTTATGCATTGCAAGGTTGACATGTTGCAAACGCATTGTCTAAACACTGAATTCATGTAATGCAAAGAGATGGTAAACACAAATGACAAATATTCCCATAAGGTTTACAGTTCAAAAACTGGCTTAACTCTAAACGTCTTTTTCTCATTCCTCTTTGCTTGCAGAAGGGCACATTGATAGCAGAGGCTGTCTAACCTCCTGACTGCCACTTCAGGGCTTATGCATAAGATATGTTTCTAAATCGACTCTGAAAGTGTTAGTTTTGGTTCTGGTTCTTGTTTCTAATCTGACATGTTGCTAAAAAGGTTTTCACATTGTACATCAAAATGTAGCACTCTGAGGAAAGCTTAGGCACAATTATTCTGAATGAACTGTTTATTTTGTAAATAAATATATAATAAAGAGTGCATGCTTTGATCAAAAGAATAGAGTTATACAATACACTGCAACATAATTAAGTGGAAAATGGACTGTACTGTGGCTGACACACTTGTCTTCCACATTAAATCTTATTTACAAATTTAGAAAACTAAAAAGGAGGCGTAGGGAATTATTATGGAAAGGACCTCAACCCGTTTAATCACATTTTCTTATTTGTTCGTTTTAAATAAATGCATATAAATCCAGGTCTGAAAGACCAGTGCACCTTTGCTTCCTCCTCTCATGATGTGTAATCAGCCCCTGCCGCTGAGCCCCATGTAGTCCTGTCACAAACACAGCTCTGCACCCTCCCACTGTTCAGCTGCTCGCGACTAATATTTCCCTTTGATCAGTGCGACTAATGGACTCAGCTTGAATGTGTGTTCCATGGCATTATTAATGCACTGCCGCCTCGGATGAGCCTAATGCATCTGATGTCTGGGATGATAAACTGCTTTGTCAAAGTCAGTCAGTGTCACCCACCTTCTATTTTGATGGGTGTGGTACAGCTTGATTGATTGTTGCGCAATTGATCAGCATGGTCTTTTCATCTTATCAGAGATCCTTAAATTAGAGACCCTTCTGGTTGAAAACACTGAATACCGCCACTAAAAACAGTTGAAGTCCATCAATATTCAGCATGCTACATCGGAAAAACATATTTTACATCAGTGACACACGATTACAGCGTTATTAGTTCCACTGGTCTACAGTAGTACAGTATAGTCAGCAGAAACATGTTTGTGCCCGTCTCTGTACCTCTTTGTGCCCCTGTTTATTCTGTTTGCTGGTGGGGAAGGGGGAAGGCCGGTTGTGTGATCAGTATTGATCTGTCAGAGCTCCAGGCCAAATGTATCTGTGTTACATCTGTTTTTTTTTTTTAATCGACTCGTCCGCACGGTATGTCAGTGCATAGATGACCCTTAAAAAAGAGGTTCGTGGGCCATTTGCCAAGTTGCAAAGAGTGAATAAACCGAGCTCCCTGTCGAGTCGTGATTCAGATAATAAATCTGTATCGTTCATATAGCAGGAGAACTCCGTGTTGATTGTTAGTTAAGCAGGTCGCACACACACACACACACACACACACACACACACACACACACACACACACACACAGGGTCAAGGGCACTGCTAGGACTGAGCACAGCAGTGTGAAATGTCATACTAATAGCAATCACGTCAGCCGACGAGAGCACGTGGTTAACCTCACAGCGCGATCAATTGATTAATTACTGATCAGCTCATGTGACTCTGTTCTGCTGCTACTGTAGCTACTGCTAACTGTTGGCTGTGTGTTGAATGAGTCACTTTCCTGTGCAGCAGCAGCAGCATTCATCTCTCATTTAACACCTCTCTCATTATTTCTAAATATATCTGACTGGCTTTGTGCGTGTTCTGATTTCACATGCGACTTAACACAAAATTTGCTGCATGGGGATGTTTAAAAGACACCAAATTAATATTGTATTATTATATATTCATTTATTCAGGCTATGGGTTGGCTTGTGTAACTTCATTAGCTCTCATGGAGTGACATGTCTCTGTCATTGCACACACGTAAACACACAGTGTTCGCGTGTCAGTAGCGGTGTTGGAGTGTTTGAGAATGCTGCCCTCATGTGTCTCCTCTTAGACATGCAGCACCACTAGAGTGCCCAAACCACAAGCTCCTATGTCAGTCACAAGCATTACTTTCCAGGCTGTATGTTTTGTAAATATATGAAATTATAAACATATTCTTATTTCCATTGCAGGTAATGGACACACTATCTAAACTTTCCCACACAGCGATTGCACAACAAACTGGAATCAGGTATGTTGAAGTGAAATGACACAATTAAAGATTTTTTTTTTAACATATAAAACAATGTGATAATGTTTTGTGATATTATTTCATACAAAATTATATTCAATAAAATGTGATGCTATACTATACAGTCCAGTGTGTATCCAATGGCAGGGTGTATAACGGTGAGATTTTAAGCCTAACACAGAATGCTTTGTTTTCTCTCGAAAGGCCCTTTCCATCAGAGGAGAGTGTCGAAGATGAGGATATCTACAATCACCTGGAGGACCTTATAGAGTATGTCCATTTAAAAAAAATTATTCATTAATCTAGACTTTAGTTTTCCCAACCACTTAAAAATCTACAGGCTGTTGTGGACGCAGACAACATATTGACCATAATCATTTATTTTTACATATTTAACATATGATGACAACTAATCTTCTTATGATTGATGTTTTCAACAGTTTTACTCTTAAAATATTTCACCGAACCAACAAGAAAGAATGTGTTTTTCACCCTTTGAAGGTGAACAAGGAACCAAATCATTACATTCGCCACCTACTATTGCAAAAAGGACCCCTGACACAATGCCTTGCAAAGCCTAAATGCAATGCAGCAATATAAAACTGAATCTGAAAGCTTTTGCTGTGGCTGGGTTAATGTGGATTTTTTAAGGTAATATGATGGAGAGTTTTTAAATGAAGCTGCCAGTCACCATTTTTTTTTGATTCATAGCACATGCTTATCAAAACATTGCATCGTAGTCAGCCAGTGTGGTTGCTTTTTGATTAGTAAGGCGTATTCGTCTATTGTAGGTCTAGAGTCAAATGTAAGTTCCTGGATCTAAGCATAAACCATTAACAGGTATGGAAAAATATGGCATTGCCAACTGTGTAGCTCGTGTAAGTCAGTGGAGACAGATCATCTTACAGTGGAAATGTCGTTGGGAAGCCTTACACTGACACAGCGCTCTGGTTTGTGTTTTATTGCCGACAGCTCTTAGAGTAGGAAGCAGCCCACAAGTCAGTAGTGACAGGAAAGCAGCACCCTGGCAACAGCCAGCAGTGGGTGGGAGGTGGAAGTATGGCAGCCTGGATCACACTGAACAGAGCCATGTTCAGCCCTCAACTCCCATCTGCTCAGTGTTCAGCAGCTATCAAATGGACAAAACATATACAGAAATACACACACAGAAACAGACCTGTTAGGCCTGTGTAGCAGAGCTTCCCTTCTACAGCTGGACTGATCATCTGCCCGTTTAGAGTGAAATGTCTACTAACACTGTCACAAGCCCAAAATAAATCTTCAGATCTGCAAACTGAAAGGTTTTAGGCTAGATACATCAAGGTGGCAAGATGCTCCACAGTAAACGTCCAGTCACCTTAACCCTCCTGTACATTTACATACCAGTGGGGTTTCCTGGTTAGTTGTGTTTTGTGTAATCCCCAACCCCTTTTAAAACCCCCAAAAACAAATCTCAAGAATTTCTCCATGATTTTAAATCTTAATGGTTAAATAAGCAACAATCAATGTAAATAAAACAACAACAGAGTTTAAAGGTCCATATGTAATATTTTGGAGGATCTATTGACAGAAATGCAATATAATATACACAACATAACCCTGACCCTAAAATAACAGGTCTTCAGTGGTGTATAAAGACCTTACATAATGAATCGTTATGTTTTTATTACCTTAGAATGAGCCATTTTTATCTACATACACTGCAGGTCCTCTTACATAGAAGTTGGCATGTTACGCCGCCATGTTTCTACAGCAGCCCAAATGGACAAACTGTCGTAATAGTGGAAGTAATAGTCTAGTTTGTTAGAAGTAAGAAGAAAAGAGATATTTGGACAAATGGAGGCCCACATGTATTATTTAGCGCAAGAGCAGACAGCATGTTGTCCATCGTAGCTTTTCCTACTCACTTGCAAGGGGAGGGGTGAGTGGTGAGTGAGTTGTTGGTTGTAACTTGCAACCCCCACCACTGGATGCCACCTAAACTTTAACACTGAACCTTTAACTGTAAAGATCTCAGCTAATCATCTTTATCAGTGGTGTGGTGTAGGTGTGGTTTGAACAGATTTGACGACAGTGACAAACAACCATCAGATTCTGATTGGTCAACGTAAGAACATGACATCTGCTTTTTCTAACTGAATCCCCTTCCATGTCGAAACCAGTGATATGGGCCGAGAGAAAAACAGAACAGTGTCGTGTGAAAATACCAAATCATTTCGCATTTTGACAAACATTATTATTAGTATTTCCTAGTAAACCAGAATATTAGAACTGTTGGCCTCAAGCTGCACCGCCCTCAGCATCCCGCATTGTGAGATCAAGGGGTGGAAGAGTAGGGGAGAAATTAATCAACATCCATGCTGTCTTGGAAAGGTAAACAAAGTCTCTGCCGAGTAAGATTCAAACACATACCTCCTACTATGACCTTGCTCTGGTAGCTATTACCCATGAGCTAACGGTCAAGTGTAGGTTTATAGCAGGTGGCCGCTAATCACATTTGACTTGATAAATTCATGTAGAAAAATAATGCAATGACATCTGGCATATAACAAGAGGTAAATGAACTACAACAGGTTTTTTTTAACCATATGTTCTGACCTCTCACGTCACGCTACATATGGATAATTTTTCAGACTACAGTATTTTTTCATCATTCATATCACTGGCCAGTTTGACAAAACCTTGGACATGGTTCAAATGCATCCTGTCAGCGGTGTGTGTGCCAGGGTTCATACAAAGGATTTTCTTCACCCACTCTTTTAATGTCCTCTAATCCTCACACTCTATTCTTTTCCCCTGACTTTACCTGCACCGTACAAGTTTCTTTCCTCTTGAGGACATTTGGTTCTAAGGTACATAATATATAGTGTCATGAGTCAAGAGTCATGTAATGTTAGGCCAGTTGCTAAGGTAGACTAATTGGCTAGGCTGTGTGTCAGAACAGGCTTGTGGTGTCACACATAAAAGTCTTTGCTTGTGTGTGTGTGTGTTTCTGAGCCACTTTCATATCCATGGATTAAGTGTTGTCCCTGACTAACACGATTTCTACTATAGTATTTAAAATCCCCTTGTGTAAAACCAGAACACTGTGTTATTTTGTGTACCTTTCATGTGGTTGCCATGAAAAGAACCATTACCCACTCACAGTACAACTCTGGATGAAACAGAGTGGTGCCATGAAATGCCATTACAATATTCTGTCATGTGTGTTTTAGTGAGAAGGGGGTGGAGGATGAGGAGGATCTGTATGACTGCGTGTATGATGATGAAGATGGAGGAGAGATCTATGAGGACCTGATGAAGACAGAAGCCATCCCTCCCCCGGTCAGTCTTTAACTCTTTACATCATTGATACAGGTTGAGTCAACAACTGTATTAAAGAATTTGTTCTACACTTTATGAAAAATGCATATTTGCTTTCTTCTTAAGAGGTAGAGAAGATGATTGCTTGCACTTTCATGTCTGTATTTGAACTAAATATGAAGCTAGAGCCACCAAGCGATCAGCTTAGCCTAGCATAAAGGCTGGAAGCGAGAGTGACACTATACCAAGGAAACAAAATCTGCCATGTTCATTAACAAACACAAAACAGTATATTTTGTTTGTTTAGTCTGTACCAAAGCCAAAAAATAAGACAGGTTGTGGTGATTCTGGAGTATTTTTGGCTGGACTTGGAGTTACTTTCTGGAGTTTTGTCGTCCCTGGGAAGTTGCAGGAAACCTGTGGAGATAATCACTTATAAAGTTTAGAATTTTTTTTTTTTACTCTTCAACTTATGTATTGTAACAAATGAGATATACTGTGTTAATTACTGAGTGTCAGAGGGAAGCATAAGGCAGTACCTGCAGCCAATTCAGGTTGCACAGGTAGTCCAGTTCCTCCAGGATGTCACATCCATATGTGTCATCGCAAGAATGTTTGCTGTGTCTCCCAGCCCAGTCTCAAGAGCATGGAATAGATACCAGGAGACTGGTTCTCCATTTTCTTTATGGATGAGGGCAGGCTCAGACTGAGAATATGTTCATGCTGCATCCTCCAGCAAGAATGGTTTGGCGGTGGGTCAGTGATGGTCTCTGTAGGCATATCCTTGGAGTGTCGCACAGACCTCCACGTATTAGGCAACGGTACCCCGACTGTCTGGTTCAGTGGGCCCTGAGTTCCCCCTGGAGCAGGACAATGGCCGACCTCATGTGACCAGAGTGTGTTGGCAGTTCCTGGATGATGAAGGTATTGATGCAGTTGACTGGCCCTCACATTTCCCAAACTTGAATACAATCGAGAAACTCTGGGACATTATGTATCGGTGCATTAGATGCCACTAAGTAGCGCCACAGACAGACGCTCACTGATGCCTTTCCAGGTCTGGGAGGAGATCCCCCAATACACTATCTTCAGGAAGATACCCAGACATTCTTAAGAGTCCATACATGCAGGGGCCAAACACACCCCTGAGTCACATTATGAGTTGCCATGAGGAAAGCAAGTTGGATCAGCCTGTGATTTTAGTTTCTTTTACCAGGCCTCAGTCAATTGTTTATTTTGGTTTCCATTGACGTTGTTATTGTTATTACGTCATTTTGTTCTCAATTAATTATACAATGTACAGTAAAAACTTGGAACTTGATGTGTGATTTAATTGTTCCCTTAATTTTTTTGAGCAGTGTATTGAATGAAACTGAAATGAAGCAAGCAGTATAATCCTTGATGTTCAAAGTTTATGTGTGCCTTTGAAATGCTAATTAAGAGTTAACATTCTGTAGATTTAAACTGAATCTTGTTCATGTCAGTTTATTACTTGTTAAGATGTTTTTTTAAATTTTTTTTTACATTTGATACTTTTGAACAGCTGTTTTTGGTCCAACTTGATACTTTTTCTCCACTGCAAACTATAGTAACTTGCTCAGAATTTTATCTAAAGTTAATTGTGTTTTTATTCACACTATACATGCTTTGTTCAGTAAAAAAAATAATAGTACCTCCATCATAATTGGCAGACATCTAGCTAGCATGTGTTCATCTCTGACCTTGCTCAAAGAGTTGTACAGACTACATCTGGTTGAAGACTCAACAGTTTGTCAGCCCACAGTGCTGACACATAGTAACAGTCCTCTGTGTGTGTGCGTGTGTGTGTGTTTGTCTGTGTGCGTAGGCGTTCCAGAAGCAAGCAGAGACTGACATCAGGAGTTGCTGTTTAACAGAGATCAAGCAGACAGAGGAGAAATACACTGAGACCCTGGAGTCTATAGAGAAGGTACTTCACTGACTAACAGGGCTTGTTTCTGTCACTTTATAATGACTCTGTGGCTCAAAATACAATGCTCTTCTATACGATACCCAAACAATTTAGAGGATAGAAAGCTCTGCGGACTGTATCCGGATGGTGTCACATGGAAATATGTAAAAGAGTTTTGATTTTAAATACTCACAGTTTGAAAGCAATCTTGGGTGTGTAGCCAAGCAATGTGGATAGATCATAGACTGTATAAAAAATAAGTTGACATAGACACCGTGTTGTCACCCACTGGTTTGTAGAGTGCTGTTTTAAAGCCTTGAGTTTGGAAATTTGGACTGTCACCATCTTGAATTTTTTGGAACCAGATGTGACCATATTTGAACAAGAGGGTTGAGCTAGCTAGCTTAGTTAGTAAGCTGCATCTGTAATTCACGTTAACTATGATATTAATTAAGATGCTAATTTTGGCATGCAAAAGAGGCTTAAATGTACCACCAACCCCTTAGAGTGTCTTTCAATACAACCAACTGCTGATCAAGACATTTTTAGGCAAACAAAATGTTACAATTAACTTTCATGAACTAACAACACACTGTGAAAGGGTCAGACTTTTACGAAAACACAGACTGCAACCCAAAACAAGATCACAGCTTGTTAAATTTACACGGTGTAGTGGATACGATTCACCCCTATCTTGACTGACATGTTGGTGTGGTAGCCACTTGTCAACCACAAGGTAGCCATGACCTAAAGAAACCATTGCTATATTGTCTATTTTCTTCTTAATGGGACCATAATTTAATAAATGAATATCATGCTGTGTTGAAGAAGACTTGAAACTATCTGATTGAGACCATAAACTTATTAGGAAAGTCTTTCCTGAGGTAATAAATCAAGTAAAAAGTAAGGTGATTTTGTCATAGACTCCAATGCAGTCAAACCTCTTTTTGTTAACAGTGTGGTCGCCCTCTGTTGGTCACTAGAAATAATGCAGGTTTAAGACAGTTAGCCATTGGCTTCACTTTTCAGACTTGAAGATTGCCGATTGAGATATATTTGTTTGTAAATCTTACAAATGATGTTATTTACATAAGTGGTTCCCAACCATTTTAGGTGACGATTAAACAAAGCAGTGTCGTGACTAGGGATATCCAGATCCGATCACGAGATCGGAAATCGGGCCCGATCACGTTGTTTTAGACTCGATTGGAATCAGACGTTACCTCCCGATCAGGACTTGGATATATGCATATATATGCATATATAGATGTGCTTTGCAAACACTGTGGCACTTTTATTTTTGTATTTGTTTACATGCCTGTCGGGTATTTTAAGTTGAGGTGCTATTTGTTTTTACTTAGACTTTTTTTTATATTTACTGTTGCACTAAAGTCCAAAAGCGAAGAATTTATGTTATTTATTACTTGATTGTTCAAGCTACCTCACAGAAGTGCTCTGATTGTTAACGGAGTTGTTGAATGTTAAAATAAGGTGAATTAAATAAAAATCCAGGAACATCCTGGATCTGTTTTTTCGCTCTTCTTTATTCTTTATATCTTTTTATTATAGAAGTATCGGATCGGGACTCGGTATCGGTAGATACTCAAAATCAAGTGACTCGGACTCGAGGGCAAAAAAACCTGATCTGGAGATCCCTAGTCATGACCCCTTGGTCACAAGTTAAATATGTCTATTTGAGCTGTTCAACTAAAGAGTGATTTTCTATTCTGAACTTTTCAGAGTGTATTGTTTCAATAACTGTTAATAAATGTTAAAATTAGTTAATTAGTTAGTTAGTTAGTTAGTTAGTTATAATAATTTCAGTATTGGAAATAATACAATTCTAATGCCCAATAATAACAACCAATAGATATGATCACAAACTGAATTATTGTTTCATCTCTGAGTAGATGGAAATAGTCCCACTCCATTGATTTTACGCATTAAAAGGATGACAAGAGCACTAGTAATCAATTTGAGCTCCTTCTCACTTGCAATTTGAGAAACTGACCCACTGTAATGACTTGTTTTCAGGTACAAGGGAGAAGGGAAAAATATATAAGTTGTGTAACATATCTGTAGTCCCAGAGAGAAATGAGTGAAAGAATACATTTTTGTGAAATTAGTAGCGGGCGCTGCTTACAACAAACTGCACCAAAAGACCAAAACTATGAGAAAAACCCTTTTTGTCGTGGAAATTTTCCACCTTACCCTGCACTTTTGCAGAACTGTGGGAGGCCTGCCTGTCCCTAAACCCCAGTCACAGCTACTGTACTTGTCTTCTCCCTCTTGTACGTTCATGTCTGGAAAAAGACCTCACCAGATTTCCCAGTGGAGTATCTCAGTAGATGACTTTCGATATGAAGTGGTGGAGTTTAGTTTGTGCTCGCCCGCTCCTTTGAGATGGAGAGGTGACTATGCGGCGAGAGTTTTCTGAGAGGAAATCATTAAATTGCAAACTCTGAAAATGAGATTATTGTTGTGACCCAGACAGTCCTCCTTGTTTTTGCTGACTGCAGCTCTTTGCAACTCGGCCCCATAATATAATAGCCTCTCGCAAAATGACTTTCCCACTCCTACTCTAGAAAGGGACGAGCTTTATTCTCTTGTATTCTCTCTCTCTCTGCTGCAGCACTTTATGACGCCCCTCACCATGTTTTTATCTATGGCCGAGATGGAAAAGCTGTTTGTGAATATCCCGGTAAGTCATTGTCTTTACTTTACACTTTGCAGTGCAATAATCCAACTGGGTGGTCAGCAGGGTCACAAAACTGTTAGAGGGCCATTTTTACTAAAGATATTTCGACATGTCACATTAGGAAAAGCATATGTGGAATAAAATGAATAATGAGTGAATACCACATTGTTATTGCTGTTTTTATTTTCCAAACTGAAACACAGCTGTTCATACATCAATAAAATGTGTGTTAAATACATTGAAAATATTCTACAGCCATTTAAGCAGCTCCATGTAAGCCATGTGAGACTGTACTTAGGCACATTGAGCTAAATGCTAACGTCAGCATGCTAACAGGCTCAAAATGACAATGCTAACATGCTGATGGTGAGCAGGTACAGTTTATCTTGTTCACCATATTAGTTACGTGTGTTAGCATGCTAACACTTGCAAATTAGCACTAAACACATAATTTTTTTTCCTGCCAGCGTTTCGACAACTCTGATTCTGACTGGTTAATTGTTTTTAGGGTTAGGGGACAGTGTTAGGGCGGAGTTAGGGTTAACCAGTCAGAGGCAGAGTAGTGGGCAGGACTTGATGCAAAGTTGCTGTGTTGCATCAAATGAGAGTTGTTGAATGTCTGGTAGGAAAAAAAAAAAGTTTTGCAGGTGTTTCTGTTTCCAATTAAAGTTGAAGTAAGATGATTAATCACTGAATTGAGAAACAGCAACATAACCCTGATTTTCTTCATCACATGTGTTAATAAACAGAAAATATTTGAATTTTGGACTGTCATCACTTTGGCATTTTAAAAATTATTTTAATATTGGATATTTTAAATATCACTTTTCATAGACCTAATGATTAATAAGAATGCTTTTGAATGAATGAATTTGATGGAGATCAACTTTAAAGGATCTTTGCTGGTGTGTTTCAGGAACTGGTTAAAGTTCACAAATGTTTACTGCTGGAAATCCAAGACTCAGTCCACCACAGAAGTGCCCAGAACCTTTACCAGATCTTCATCACTTTCAAAGAGAGGTACACTATGCTTTGTAAACTTTACTTCCTCTTTATTTATTCTCTTCTATTGTATACACACAACCTTAATTAATTTTATAAAGTGCTTACAATAAATCCTGTGCATATATAAGACTTTATATGCTGTTATACAGTATCTCAAACCCCAATTACTGTAAGTCAACAAATAATATCAAGCTTCTTTGTTTACAATTAGATTCATGTGCAATGTCCAATTTAGAAATATTAACCTCAGTCCTTTTGCCTTTTCTTCATGTGTTCAATCTGTCCCAGATTGTTGATCTATGGGAAATACTGCAGCCATGTGGAAACAGCCATTGCCACTCTGGATCACATCTGCAAAGACAGAGAGGACGTACGCATGAAGCTAGAGGTAAAACTTTTTAAGCGTCTGTAAATGGTTGTTTAGAGCCGGTGTTCATTTGTCAACATCTCAGAATGGTCAGAGAATGCCCTCAAGTGTGTGCCTGAGGCATTGCAGGTGACAACACCACTGCTGACAGCATGTAAATTGTTCTGTCAAGCTCTAATAGCTTGCCCCTTAGAGTTTCTCTTTCACTGTACTCAATTCTAGAAAGTAAAAAAAAAAGTTAAATTAAGTTCGCTTTTACTAAAAGCAGCTGGGATTTATATAAAGAATACATTTTAAAGGTGTCTATATATAATTCATAAGATAATCTATTGGTTTCCTTTTTTTGTCGTCTTCTTGCAGGAATGTTCAAAGAGAGCCAACTATGGCAAGTTCACGCTGAGAGATCTGCTAGTGGTTCCTATGCAGCGAGTGTTGAAGTATCACCTCCTCCTGCAGGTACAGTACTCTACTATCATGTACTATTTCTGTTCTACTGTAGTCACAAAGTTGTCATGTCAAGTTGTGTAAAGCCATAGCCTTCCAATTAGTGCTGTGATTGTTGGGAAACAAGTTCAGTCAAAGATATGGCTTGGGTTTTCTGCACAAAAGTTTAAAACCTGTCCCTGTTCTTCTGTCAATATACAGCGGATGTTTTATTTATAGCACCATAACTTTATGTATGCATCATTTCGAGCCAACTGAGAAAAGCAGTTGAATGTACTGATGTGGGGCTTTTAGACAATAATTTATTTATTTCTGTAGAGTAGAGCATACATTTCTTTAAGGCAATTCATCTTTTAGTTATATATGTTATGATGGCATATGTAGACTGTCGATGAAAAAGGGCACAAAAAGTGTCTATATTAATATTTTGAGTGATAATCCCTTAAGATTTGTAAATGTCTTTGGGCACGTGTGTCACTTTGGTTTATGGCAGCTTGATACTATTTATATTGACTAATTGACAGTCAGACTGGTAGCTACAGCTAAGCGTTAAGCTAAGGATTCCATGCTTATGTGGTGCAGTTTAGAAGGTGCTAAACGAAAACTAAAATGAATGAATAGAAAGTTGGTTAAAATTAACCATAATTATTATTGACTCAAGGTTAACATACTGTATATATGCTCACGTCATCATGTCCTGGTTTTGCTTCACGTTCTTGGTGAAAACAGAAATATTACCTTCTCAATAACATTAGAAAACAACGCACACCGGTTTGAAGTCTCAAATGGCCATGGGTACCCCCTTCAACAAATAATTAGCAGGGAAAAGTAACATTTAGTCTTGTGTAAGTACTACACTTACACAAGTATAATCTTCATGTACTTCTAATTTTTTTGAGTGTTTCTATTTTATGATACTTAATATATTATAGTAAAATATTATACTGTTTACTCCACTCCATTTATCTGACGGCTATCTTTAGTAGTTATTTTGCAGGTTAATATTTTACATACACAACATTTGATCAACAATAAAATATGATGTTTTTTTATAGTTAACAACACATTATAAAGTTGTTGAAATAAGCTACACGACAAGCTGCTACATTATAATACTGCATACATGTTATTGCATGAAAACAATAATCCAATAATTATATATATAACACTTAGAAAGGGGGTAATTCAGCATAATGTTTGCTTTTGATGCTTTTGACTTTGACTCATAATGGAGCATTTTTTCTTCCACTTAAACCTGCATTGTGGAACTTTAGTGTCCCCCTCCAGACAGTGAGAGTAATTACACAACACTGTCGACACACTTATGAGGTATAGGCTCTGCCCAATGCCCCTGCCATACTCAGTTGCTGCTATTGCTACGGCTGCTCCCCCATTTAGCCCTGACAAACCAATCATTGCACAAAACACAGTTAGAAGTGAAGTTAAAAGTCTTCCCTGACTTTATAGATGGCCGTGAGAAAGTGACACAGCACCATCAGGGAATTTTTGATTCATCAAAAGCTCCGTCTTTGCCAATCAGACTTAATGAGCGAGAGGCCTCACAGTCACTAGGTGGTGCTGTTGATCATGTTTCCTTCTCATCCCCTGCCTTTGTCCTTCAGGCTCTGAGACTCCTCCAGTCTATTTCTGTTACTTCCTTATGCCTCTCCAGTCTGAAATGACCCGCACATAATTGTCATCTGATCGAGACAATCAAGAAGGAGGAGAGAGAAAATAGATAAAGTGAAGTGAGCACCGAGAGAGAGAGAGAGAGAGAGAGAGAGAGAGAGAGAGAGAGAGAGAGAGAGAGAGAGAGAGAGAGAGAGAGAGAGAGAGAGAGAGAGAGAGAGAGAGGCAGACAAACAACTAAAGAGAGACAGACAGAGAGGTGGAGTATTTTTAAAGTGGTGAGAATCTGAAGCTGAAACTGAAGTGATGCTGTGGAAACTCAGGACAAAGTCAGTGAGAAGTTACTAATGTGCCACTGGAAATGGAAACATTCATATATATATATATATATATATATATATATATATATATATATATATATATATATATATATATATATATATATATATTACATATATTACATGTAATATAGTAGCAGATGTAAATTATGTGTATGTGTGTAAGTACATGTGTGTGTGTGTATGGAAGCATATCCTTTCAGTCTAATACACACACTACACATGCATCCCACAGGATAAGTCAAAAAGGTTCAAGGTGGTCTGTGTATAATGTACATGTGGGTTTGCTTAATGAAAAAGAAGCAGCAGCTTGTGTGTGTATGTACGTGTTTGTGTGGGAGTGGAGGTGAGAGGAGCACCTCTACCTCCTCGCTCCCCTAGGGTGGTTACTCATAGCTTATGGTTTAAATGTGTTTTATTTTACTATTTCATTGTAATGTTCGACCTCAGGGGAGAAGGATGGTCTTATTTATTTTATTCTGTTTGAAGCTTCACAATTCAAGAGTCCAATACTAAAATAACTAAATTAAAGTAGTTGAGGCTGAATTGGTCCTTTTCAGATCTAAACATTCAAAATGAAAAATTCCAACTATTGGGCTGCCAAGGAGAAGCAATTGAGCCTTCAGGCGAGGGACTGGAAGCCTAGAACTCTAAAATGTTTGACTGAAAATACAAAGATTAATAAGTAAAGTTTTTGAAATTACTTTCTGTTAATTTGTGATTGGAGTTAAAAGTAAAAAGTTCAATGAGATCTAAATGTCGACAATGACTATTAAATAGTAGTTACAATTAGGTATTTAGTTGCTTATAAAATTGAAATAATTTCGGCCTTTCTTTGCTTCCATAGATGTTTGGTTTGCAGTATAGTATGTTCTGTATATTTTACCTGTAAAATGCATTTAATACAAGTATCAGAGAGCGCATTTCTTTCACTAATAAATGAGAGACGCATTATCTGCATGTCCAATCGTAAATGATTCCAGAACAATTTACCATAACAATAGACATGCCTGTTCAGTCAGAAATGAGCGGATTCCACCAGGGTTCTCAATAAAAAAGGGTCCTAAATGAGGCTCTCTGAAAGGCTATGATCTAAGGCCCCCTCCCACCAAGAGAAAAAACAGCCCTGGAGGAACAAAGTGATTGCGTTGTGTCAACCTGGGCTGATATCCCTGCGGAACAGGCGGGTAATAGCCAGCTGCACCGAATAAAGCATCCGCTGGGTTACTTTCCCACATGGTGACAGCCAAAATCTGTACAACTAATGTCTTGTCACTTCCTCTCGCTCCCTGAGTTCCTCTCTCTTGCTTTTTATTTCTCTCCATCTTTTTTTGTCATCAATCTTACTCTCTTTCTTCCTCACTGCCTCTGCTCATCATCCCACCCGCCTATGTCCCCCTCCAACACGCCACAACACGATTCCCTCAATGAGTCCATCATGTATGGTCCCGGCTATCAGTGCGACCACTCCCTTCCTGTGTATCTCTGTGGACGGCGTGGAGGTGGGAGCAAGGCTTGATAAATGGGACTCTGCCGTCTTGCTACTGATAATAATGCCCAGGTTGAGCTTGACTGACACCAGGGATTTGAGCAGTGCCGAGCAGACATATATATCTCCCTTAGCGGCTCAGTGTGTGTGTATCTGTGTGTATCTGTGTGTGTGTGTGTGGACATAGTTTGTATGGGCCTGTATAAAGGACATGCATGGCATCCTCCCTTATCCTCCACTGCTGAGGTCTAGATGTCTTGTTTACGCTGCAACCAGGTACTGGCAAGCAATTTCAGATACACACTTGCACACACACGCCTGCAAAAGATGAGTACAAACACACACGCACACACACACACACACACACACACACACACACACACACACACAGACATACACAATATCTGATTTATTTCAGGACAGGATTCTTTTTGCAGTAACCTTTTTTCATTTCATATCTAGAGTCAAAGCATTTGTCATGTGTGGGATGTGGCCGTAGTGTGTGTTAGCAGCATGATAACCATGTTCATTTAATTTTTTCAGTTCCTACTTTTGGGTGTACAGTTATAATTTTGATTAGCTTGTCACAAGCGCTTCAAATCAGTTTTACAATATCAAAAAGCTGTTTTCAAAGGACACTTGCTGACTTAGATTTTGTTCATATGTGTGTCATTTGCTTCTGTCCAATAGGAGCTGGTAAAGCACACGCACGATGCCACTGACAAGAGTAATCTGCGAATGGCTTTGGATGCTATGAAGGTACAACACCTGTTTACCCACTTTATTTCATTTCCACGCAGTCTTACCTCTAAATGTGATTGTTTTTAAATTTGGTCATGAATGTTAAATTTTAAAGTCAGGGTTGGGGGAAACCTTTGTTACTATTTATTAAGAGTTTAGCACTCCAAAACACATCTAATTTGCTTCAATAGGACTATGTGTGTGTGTGTGGTTTCATCCAACAGCTTCAAACATTCGCCGAATATTGTGCTCATACAGGATCCCGTCAAGTATAGTTACAAGCTAATTGAGAAATTGAGATTTTGAGATTGAGATTTTAGGGCCTTTAAAAGGAATAAACTATTGCTTTTTGGTTAACTTACTAATGAAGTTATCCATTAATAATAATAATAATAATTAATAGGCTTATTTTATCATTAACTATAATACCCTCAACCTCCTGACATGTTCTCAGCCTGCAGTGAAAGCTTGTGTCGGCTCACAAACATGGTCCTGTCTAAAAAGAGAGTATAAGATATTGCACTTCATTGCAAGTACACAACTTTTGACTACCCATAAATAAATGAGTCTTCCACTGATTGCAGCATTTATAAGTCCTCCTCATCAAAGGCTGTTCATTTTAAAGCTTAGAGTCCTGTCCTTTGCAAAGTCAAGTTTATTTTTATAGCCCTATCCTACCTGTGTGAAAAACAACTAAAATGTTTAGTGTGGATGGAGCAAAATTAAAAGGAGATGCTTTTTTATTTCCTGTTTTGTTCACAGGACTTGGCTCAGTATGTTAACGAAGTCAAGAGGGACAACGAGACGTTGCGAGAAATAGATCAGTATCAGAAATCCATCGAAAACCTGGTAAGCTGCCGTTTTTTTTCAAAATAACAAGAGGCTGATCACGCAACTTCACAACGCTTTGGGAATTCTTGATTCCTGTCACATCGTAAACCCGTTTCTTTTTCTCTTCTTCTGCAGAATCAGCCTCTGAGTAACTATGGAAGACCCAAAGGTGACGGGGAGGTACGGGTGGCCTCGGTGGACAAACGAGCTAAACAGGACAGGTGAGATGACACGCCAGTTGACTAAAACTCTGACAGACTGATTGCAACTACAATCAGATGGAATGGTTGGAGAACTGCCAGGGTACATATTACTTTACGCTTAAGTGCTTTTAGAAACTGTCTTGTAAGTGAAAAACTAAAGTGAAGTAATCCGTCAATATCTACAACTGCTAAAAAACAACAACCAACCAGTTAAAATCTCACCAGTGGATTTAACTACTTTTGCACAGTGTTGAGTGTCATGTACAATTGCATCTCGTATGAAGCAACACAAATTTTAACACAAATTACATTGTTTGGCCTGCTGTTCTTAAGTAGGATTATGTTTCGCTTGTCACCTACCTTGAGGAGTACTGTATATTAAAACAGGTAGCTTCAGCTTGAGGGGGTCAATATCTGCGAAGCCTTCACGGGGACTGCAGGTGCAGACATTCCTGTATCACAGAATATCCCCAAAATGTCCAAAAAACAAAGTCCAATTTCATGGAACACAGAGTTCTGAGAAAGAGGCATATAATGTATAATTATTCATATTTATTGCTATTATTGTGTTAGATAAAATACATATTGTAGTTTTAAGTTAAAGGGTGACCTCAAATAACGTAAGTGACGGAAGGCTTTCCCAAAGTGCAGTGGGCAGAGTAGCATGAAAACAGCAATTGGTGCATCAAGTTTGTATTCAGCTACTTTGACATGGTGCTCTTTGAACCTCAGGCACATCTTCCTGTTCGATGCGGCAGTGATTGTATGTAAGCGGCGAGGAGACAACTACGAGATGAAAGAAGTGATCGACCTGCACCTCTTCAAGATCCACAACAACCCCACGTCGGACAAAGAGAACCGAAAGGTTTGTGCGCGTGCCGGAATGTCCTTTCTACCGAGACACGGCCCTGTTGAGTTGACTCTTTCTCTCTATGCTGAAATGCAGAGAATATATGAATTTAAGATCACAAGATCAAGAAAACCTTTGGGGTGGGGGTGGGAGTGGGGGGTCGATAGCCGATAGACTTCTTTTCACTGCAGACATTTTGACTTGAAAGCAAGGATTTTCATAGACTTGGCTTTGTTATATTTAGTGGTCTTCAAGCCATCAATTCAGCCCTTATTAATTCAAGAAAGGTTTAGTATTTGAGTGATTATCAGCAGTGTTTATTACACACATAGACCCCAGACAGGAAAATCAAGGAATTTGTGTATGACATCAAATACAGTACTGTATTTGATCGGAAGAATAGCAGAAATGCTGGACATGGAACATGGAACTGTTCTGATTTTGTTAGGGAGAGCCATGGACATCCATTGTATTGTGGTCAGATTTGAACCCCCAGGTGAATTGAAGTTTAAACTTGGCCGTCACATTGGAAAAGATATTGGCACATCTTTTAGTCATTTCATCTTTTTCTCTTTTCTTTTCTGTTTATTTTTATTATTGGGCAGCAACCCATCTCTTTGTGAACATTTCCCTTTCGATTCAAAGTGAGTAACTCAGCTCCACTTTTGGCGAGGCCACAGTGATGAAGTTTGACGTCAGACATTAGCCTTAAATCAAGCTCAACCCAAAAAGAATCACAATTTATTGCTCGTATTTGCACAAAATATTGAAACACATTTTTCTACTTCTTTATTGTGCTGCACACAAAAATGAGACCTGTCATCAGTCAAAACATGGTTTTTGAATTTTAATCCAATGAAAAAATGTCCCACTGATTCTGACAGCCAAATAGTTTATTTCTACAGTTTACATTTCTTAGTCCAGATCCATCACAGCTGAGAGGAAAGTGTGAGTCACACGTCCAGTTTGATTGTTTTTGCCTTAACAAGGAAGCTTCGATTTCTTGGGTGTGATGTGTGGCGCTTTGAATCTACGTGGATTCAATTCAGTGACTTAAAAGGAAAAATATGTCTAGAGCGTTTAGCTTTTAATTTTACGGTGTGTTATCACCATTTTCAAAAAGCAATAACCCACTTTAAGCTGTGATTTACAGTGATTTTATAACAGCTAAAACTGCTTTTGATGATACTTCATATTCACCCAGGGCTGTAAGCCACTTCCATCCTAACAGGGCTTGAACAATGTAGCGAGCATATTCTGCTTCCTACTTTCCCTTCACCCCGTCTCTCTCTCTCTGTTGCTGTAAAAGTGAAAAATAACAGAACGTACTTCTTAACATGCTGTAAATGAAAAAGAACAAAACAAGCATCTCATATAACAACCAATCACCTATAATGGAGGGAAGTCTTGCACTGTTTAGTCCATTATTGCCTCTTTATGACTGAGTCAGCAAAGCTCAGAAACCATGTTGGACTCGTGACAAACCAATTAACAGCTCTACTTCAGCATAATGAACAGCTGTAACAATTTATCAGATAAAAGCAGGTTCATAAAATTGACTAAAAATGGAGTTTATCCTCTTCTTGACAGTATTTTATAAGCACCTGTACCAGCCTCTACACCGCACTGCTGCCTTTCGTGCTCTGAATCCCCAGATGTGCAGCTAAATTTAACTTGGTGCAAAAATCTTTCCAGCTCATAACGCAAAACAATCAACAGAAAAGAGTCTTAAATAATTTGGTACATGCTTGTTCCAGCACATGTTTTACATTGTCTTGTTCATTTACCAGCATAATGCTGAAACAGTGTCAGACTAGAGCAGCCTGCCTCCTCCCAGATGGTGTTATCATTAAACCTTCGCTTTGGGCCTGACTACACACACACGTACACACACAGTGAATACTAAGTGCCAAGTGGTGAAAAATATTGCCAATCATAATAAGGAATGATATCTAAGATGTGCCAGGAAACAATGATTTGGGCGATAATGATGTTGTAAATAGCAGACATTAGTGGGCTTAGACCCATATGGGCTTATATAGTTCTTTTTTTTTATGTAATGAAACTTTCAGCTACATCAGTGTCATTCATTTCTAGCATGATGGATATGATGCAGTTTCTTTGATTACATATTTATTATGGAATTGCCAAAGATGACAGTGGCTGTGTGAGGGAAGCAGTGGTAAGAACCTTCATTATGGGAGTCATCTGGCGGTAAAAACAAAAAAAACCCTGAAGTCTATAATCGTTTCCAAAGGGATAGAGTGCACGGCTGCAGGAAACCTTTGTGCAACGTTTGGACTGATGCCATTTAAAGCTGATGGTGTGAGCCTCTGCAGTAGGAAATGATGGAACGAAAGCTTCGTGTATTTCAGCTGTTAAAGCTGCTATAAGTCATATTTTTACAATAACAAAAGATCAAACGATTATGTGTTATGTCAACGTCTAAGGTGTTGCTTTTGAGGACAAACCAACATACAGCCTACCCCGACTCTGGCCAGTAGGGGGATGGTGAATGTGCAGACAGTTAGCAGCCAGATTTTTCCCTGAGGTGTTGGTGGAGACCAAAAACAGAGCTAAGAGTAGAGTGAATATTGAACTTACATTTGCCAAGTGGGAGGAAACACAACTGTTGTGTCTGCTGGATGTGTAACTAGGCAGCTGTGTGCAAACAAGTGGGCCATATTACCTTAAAGGGTCAGTGTGTAGTATTTAGGCAGATCTACTATATCTACAGAAATACAATATAATAAACCTAACTATGTTTTCAGTGGTGTATTAAGACCTTATATAATGAACCGTTGTGTTTTTATTACCTTAGAATGAGCCATTTCTATCTACATACACCACGGGTCCCCTTACGTGGAAGTCGCCAAGTTGCATCACCATCTTTATACAATAGCCTAAACAGACAAACTGATATACAGAGTGTGTTTCGTCACCATGTTGAATATGTACAAATACAAGAAGGAAAAATTATAAAAAGTACTTTTAGTAGTAGTAGTAGTCGTCTGGTTTGTTAGAAGTAAGAAGAGAAGTGAAGTTTGGACAAATGGAGGACCACACGTATTATTTAGCACAAGAAGCCTTAGCTTCTCCTACACGCTTGCAAAGGGAGGGGTGAGCAGTGAGAAAGCCGTTCATTGCAACTAGTTTGCAATTGTCAACCCTCACCGATAGATGCCACTAAAACCTACACACTGAACCTTTAAGACGTAATACTCCAATGTTCACAATTTGTTTCTGCTGCACTCGAGTGGCAAAAAATGGTTACCGCCCGTTGAATGCTGGAATAACCAGGGTTCACTCATATGCACATTAACCCACATGAGTGTTGACATGAACAAGGGTCAGATTAATTGTATTTTATGTAAATCAACAAAGAAATACTTTTCATTAACTGTCTGGAGGTGGGATCCTTTCAAATCCCAAAGATAAACCAAGCAAAAAAAGTGACGGAAAGACAGACAAACACCACCTCCTTCTCTTTACAAATTGGTAGCCGGAGATATCTTTGCTGAGCGTTAAGTCTCGGGGTCCACTGGGAATCCCTCTGTAGAGAGCTGCTTTCCTTTTCTCTTCTCTTTCAATAGAAAAAGATGAGCTTCGCTGACAGCACTCTGAGCTTGGCATGTTTTCAGAGCTGAGTGCTAGAAGCTCAATACCATAACTAGGAGCCATAAAAAAGGGCATCACAAGCATCTGTTTGGTGATGCTATCTAAAAAACAGAGGCATGTGTTGACACAGAGGCTAATAGACTAATATTTAGCCTTTGAAGTGGGTAATGGTAGATGATTACAGGCCCACTCACTACTTGGGTCTGTGCGTGCTGTCTGATGCCCAGCAGTTAGATGGCACACTCTCCTCCTCTTCTCCTTCATGCTCTTCCTCTCTGTCTTGTCTCTGTTTGTCAGTTCTGCCGCCCTCCAACCCTTTGTGTTTGCTCTCCCCCGAGGCATCCCTCTTTCATTTTGCATCTCTTTGTCTCCATCTGTCTCCCTGCATCCTGTCTACTTCAACCCCCCCCCCCCCATCCTGCTCCTGTATGTCTTCCACTGAAACCCTCAATTTACTTGTTTCGCCGTCGTTTTATTTCCTGTCTCAAATGTGTGTGGTTTTCTCTTCCTGTTGCAGTGGTCCTACGGATTCTACCTCACTCACAACCAGGGCCAGAACGGCTTTGAATTCTTCTTCAAGACCAAAGAGCTGAAAAAAGAAGTGGCTGGAGCAGTTTGGCATGGCCATGTGAGTGCGTGTGTGTGTGTGTGCAAGTTCATGCGTGACAATGATAAGTGATTTTTTTTGTCTCTGCTGCATTTTGTGACAGCATCAAAACGCACACATTGCTCATCCTGTTATTCAAGTTAGGCAGCCTGGTGATTTATGAGGGACACAACGCTGTGACAAAAAAATGAGCAGATGATAAGTCGCACACCTACTTTAAAAAAGCAAAACCTGAGTGAAAATGCACAAAAAAAGGCGCCACGGACTCTTAAGCTCATGCATGAGTAGTATTGTCTTAACAGTCAAACATTTGAATTATGTATTTTACATTATTTTATAAACATTTAGTACCTATACTATAAGAGAACACAATTGGTTAAAATTGTTCCCAGCATCAGGTGCTTGTTGTCAAACTGCATCAACCAGTCCACATCCTGAACTGGATCCAAATGAATCTCAGCTGACTGACAAACTGGTGCCAAGAGTGACAAACAGAGCTATACCATTTGACATGTAGAGCCAAGGAAGACAAATGACTAATTGTCATTGTCATTGTGAAGCCATTCTGTCTTTCACAGTGTTATAAAAGTAAGTCAGTCTAAATTTCATACAACATCGAACAAAAGTGTACAAAACTGTGTATGGTTTTTAATGAGTTTTAAAAAAGGGAACCGTAAAAGATCTTAAACCACTTGAAGCTTTGTGAAGATGTGGCTTGTTAGCTGAATTGCTGCATGAAGCTGGTGTTTGCTCCACAGCAGGGGGGCCAGGATTCAGGCAGAACTTGAATGTCCTAATATCAAACGATGAAATAAAACCACCATTCAATTAAATTAGAATCCCTTCGTTTACGGACGACAAGTGCAGTGAATATGGCTTATGAAATTGGCACCCGGAAGCACACAGGAAGCAGTTAAAGACAGCTGTGTAGTCTCCTCTGTGGCTGAGTGATGTTGTCAGGGTAACACAGATTTTTTAACAGACTTCATTTCAAACTGAAGGTGATAAGTTTGAGAGATGCGTTTACTTGTCTAACAGAAGATGCTGCTGAGTTGCATTATGGGAAATGCAGGATCAAATATTTAATTCTAATACTTTGATTTACTTTTTATTTGATTTTACTTTTAATTCTCAATACTTTGTATAAAAATTATATTGCTACGATTTTTTTTGGGTGATTTCATTTTATTTTCACTGAAAGAAATATCAAAATGATGATGATGAGATGTGATTTCTGCTGGGGTCTGCACCAAACAAGCATGTTTTCGTTACGACTGGAGGATGTGATTTGCAGGCCGCGGTGTCTCTGCAGCACCATCATTCATTTATAACGGTATGTTGTGACACATTTGACCTTTACCAAAATATTGCAACTCCTGCGATTTGGAAATTGCACTTGGCCATATTGTCATTTCCATAATATTTCTATTAATCAGCCCTAGTGAATACGACATAGTAGACATAACTTCATAATGTTCATTAAAATTTCAATCTTTACACTCAACATAGATATGTACATATATACAACAAATATACTACCCATGCACAACCCCCTCTGATAACCACTCTTGGTCTTGTTTTTAGTCACTAAACCCTCTCTACATAATTTCCACAGACCCAACATCCTCCCAGTCCTCCTGGATCTCCTTTATTTAGAGCTCAGATGCCTGTTATTAGATTAGGTTATTGTTATTGTTGTACTAAAACCTAACTGCCAGTGACAGCAAAGACAATTAGTTAAGCACAGTGGGGCTCTCAAGCAGGTGCAATTACACTGAAAATATAGAAATAAATAACTGGGGGAAAACTGGGGGTGTGATGAAAATAAATATCAAAAGAAAGCAACAGGCCTTAACAGGAAGTGAAGAAGAGGACTGGGAAGATGAAGCGCAGTGCGATGTGAGACTGAGAAAACAGCAGCTTTGGTTGATTAACTTTCGGGGCTGAATTAACGAGCTGGGAGGATAGAGAGGGGGGTTGCTAGACAATCACATGCTTCCACAATGATGCTCAGTGGCTGATCTGTGAACAGTTGTTTTCTCACGTGCTGCATTTATTTCCAAACCACCCACTATTTGCTGCTTGACTAAGATTCAGCTGCCCCGAGAGGTTGGGTAGACACACTGCTCCACGTAGCGGGTGCAGGAAATTGAAAGTTAAGACAAACTGTTGCTTGAACAGCGAGTCCCTGAAAGTCAGAAGAAGACTTGTAAATAAAGTCATGTAGTTTTGGAGTTCTTAAAATACACGTGGCTACCTCTCGGCTGCATTTTTTTTTTTTTGGAAGGTTTTATCGGACAGCATTAAAGGCTCCAGTCATACTATCAAAGTCAAGCTTATAATAAACATGCCATAGTGACATATTCAGTATTATTCAATGTGATTATTTAATAGTAAAGTAGATCCTCTTTCCTAGCAAACAACAATCATCACTAAAAAGTGGATATATTGCTTGACTCCAGTGCAGAGGAGACACCACCAATGGTCTCTTTTGCTTCTTTGACAATTTCTTCCATCTCAGCGCTGTTCGTCCTGTTTTCCGGAGAGCATGTTGTACCTCATTAGTTTTACTTATTATTTGAGTTGCACCTGTGCATATTAGCTAGACATGCAACAATCATGTCTAGCTAGTCTGAACACAAAGGAAAACAAAGGAAGACCTCTTAAATTTCAGATAAACTGGGATTTGTGCTACAGGCAAATTGGACACACACACACACGCACGCACCACACGCCTCCATGTCCTAAGGGGCCAAGAACACGTCTGCCTTTACTTCAAGCAGACCTTGCCTGTCTGCGTGCAGTCCTCTCCTTCCCACTTCAAAGAACTGTATCGGTGAAATGTTACTGTTGCCATGGAAGAGAGTTTGTTGGCTGCAATTATAAGTGAAAAATATATTTTTTGCTTGGCTTTGAAATAGAGTTTTCATCAAAGACCAAAGCTGTTTGAATACTGTAAGAAAATGGGCAACAAGCACAAACTCATTTTCATTCATTAATTTGGGCTCATCTATAACTTATAGTACAACCTGTGTGGCCAGTGTTTATTATACAGTTTGGTTCAACTGTTTGCTCTGATTTTGAGTTTTAACTCTTCCATTATTTTTATTATACTATATTATTTTTAATATCACATACATAATAATATTGTCAGTGTTTACCTACATATTATAAAGATAGCTTTAAATGCTTTTTTTAATGTTCAACAGGAACCCTAGATCAAGAGCATTATGCTCTAATTACTCTCACGTACTACTTAGCTCAACCGAGCTTCAACTTCCTGCAAGTTGATTTTTGGGATCCTGGTAGGTTGGAAATTAGCCTAAAAAGTAAAGGTTTAGTTTTTTTACTACTGAGAATGCAAATACAGAGAGGCGCAGACAAGCGCGAGTCCATCAAAATTAAAACACGTTACGCAACTCCTCTTCAGTACAGCATGCTTTATGCCTCATCAAGCATGGTGAGCCACAGTATTAGTCATGTTAGATACTCAATATACTAAACTAAATTATCTTAAAAACACACTTTTTACAAAATGCAATATTTACTGTTAATGCATAGATTTTTTTTCTGAGACATGTAAATGATCATAAATACAAAACATACAATATTGAAACCAACTTTTCAGAATATTCATTAACAAATACAATCTTTCATTTTAACCCTCAGAAAGTATCTAATGTTTGTTGTGTGCTATGTCTTGTTTAGATCCAACATTCGTCCTGAGAACGCCACTAACAACTTCCACGAGTTTCGTATGCACACCTTTGACAGGATCACCTCCTGCAACTCTTGCCACATGCTGCTGAGGTAAGAGGCCAATTATTATTCACACACACATACACACACACACATACACGGAGGGCAGCACGAAAATCTCTTCAAGGCTATCGTCAAACATAAAGACTGAGGACGAGACGCGGACCCTTTCCCTTCAAACAACTGTCAGGACTCCTTTGAAAGACCTCTGCTCCTCCTATTCCTCTCCAGTGTACCCTAACAATCTATTCGTCACTTTCCTTTTGCTCCTCTCTTCCTCTGCACATGTGCCTCTGTTACACAAAGTTCCTTTTGAATTTGTTGAATGGTATCAGCACCCAGAGGACTGTGCCTCGTGGTCTTTCTCACAGCGGGGACGACTGAGTGGTTTCACCTACCTAGGATGGCAAAGAAAAATGTCTGTCACACTTCAGCACTTCTTCAAGGCGGCGGGTAGGGAAAGGGGACAAGGTTATTGCGCTGTGAATATACAGAGGCTCTGAATTCACCAACGTTTTCTGAGGATAAGATATCAGAAAAACAAGTATAATGTCAGGGAAGGTCTCTTTTTGTCATTATTGTCTCCCTTGTATTGCCTGTGATGTTGCTATTTTCCTGATTATTTCTCAAGTGTTTAAATACTGATTGGTCCTTTGGACTATTTCATTGTGACTTGTCCTAGACCTCTGGAACATTTTATTAACTTGAAAAGACACAACAGAAATGTAACCACTTATCTTACAGGCAGAGGCACCACATATCAAATAGCTTGATGAGTGATGAGTCAAGTGTTTTGTGATTTTAAGAAGTATATAACATCTTTTTTATAGAACCAACAAAAATGAATTTGTAAATCACATTATTCTTAGCGATCTAGTGTAAAAACACCAGATATTCTGTGTCTAATCAAATGTAATATATATATTGCATTATACTGGTATTATGATGAGCACTAAGAGTGTTGTCTTAATGGTTTAAATTGACTGTTTACCCCTTCTTACCCCAGTGCAACACACACCCTGTAGTTCTGAACTGCACAAAAAAAAAAGAAGTAGTGTACCTGCAGGTTACCTCCATGCTAATTTTCTCAAAGAGGTTAAACAGACAATTATCTGGAGAGCAGAGCAAAGCAGACTTTACTTTCATGTCATGTTAATTAGGGCCTCTCAGACGGTTATGTAAATGAAAGAGAACTACACACGGTGTACACATAATTTCCGCCAGAATTCCTGTGTCTTATATTCAGTATTTTCTAGATATGAGCTGATGCAGTTTTTTGGTTGAAATGAAGGTAGAATGAACGTCTCTGTCTACAGCCTACCTAAAAATGACAATCCCGACGTTTGGCAGGTATGATGTGTTCGCCATCTTAGTTTAGCATGTTAGCACGCTGGCCGCTGCTAATAAGCTAAACACAAAGTGCACCTGAGGCTGAAAGAGATACAATTCATTTTGCAGTTATTTGGTCAATTGGACACACAAAGATGAAATGTTAAGGAGTCAAGTTACTACACTTCATCCAGATTGGGGCGAGAACGTCAGTCAACATGTCTATATTGAGATATTATGTATATTTAGACCAACATTTCCATCCATAGTGGCTAAATAAGTAATATAAATAAGTCCAACACTGCTCCTTAAAACAAGAGAAATTTACTGTGGTTTTCCAAACTATTGGTCCTCCTAAGATGTCAGAAAATGTGGTCATCTTTTGACTGCAACTTGGATCCACACTTTACAACAGGCGTGACAGTAATGTTGCTGTTCTTTGCATTGATGGACTGTGACTGCTGTGTGTATACTATTGAGCACTCCATCAGATGATTTTTTTCTGTTTGTCTGTCTGCAGGGGCATCTTTAACCAGGGCTACCTCTGCTCCAAGTGTGGTTTAGGTGCCCATAAAGAATGCCTGTCCCGGTTTGGGTCCTGTGGAAAAACAGGTAACACATCACTGCTTACACACACAAATATAAGCCTTAATTCCTTAAATGATTCTTTCACTTTATTGCACAACCCCATGTCAGTCGAATCTAGTCTGCAGCAATTTAACACTTTGTCACTGAACAAAATGTTTTCAAGGGACACATTAAATCTAATTGTATGAACACAACTGCACTTTTATAGCAGTATGAACATAATGACAGATGACACACACTGGTGCATAAACCCTGATCTACAAGTGTCTCCTGTGACTAATTATGGGTCTGAGTGAGATTTGTTGCACTGTGATTTAAAAAAGCACCAGTGACATTCTGAAATGATTGCACCGGGTGGACTTGTGGGAATTAGTGGGGTTTCTCTAAATAAGTAGGAACTTTACACATGCCCTTATCGCTACCAACCAAGGTCATCTAAGTATTCGAACAGTATTGCAGATATTCATTCAAAAACTCCCCCGCTTCCCTGAGTGGTTTTTGACACTTCAGAGCACCTTGAAGGCAATGTCACTGTGTATCATTTCACCGATCCCCAAAGCTTGATAGTAGTTTTACTGAGGAGTTGTAAGAAACTCCTGACTTTTTTATTATGCTCCTGTTGTGTATCTGTCACTCAGCTCCCTGTGCAGGAGCACTCACAGCTCTGAAAGAAATGGTAGGAAAACTTCAGACATTTGGAGTGAAAAGGAAGCCTTTAGAAACCAGCTTAGCATGTCCTCCGCTTGTGTGTATGTGTGTGTGTGTGTGTGTATGGGTGAGAAAGAGAGAGAGAGAGAGAGAGAGAGAGGGAGAGCGAAACAGGTGAAAAACAGAATTCACGCTTTGTTAGTGGAAATTCGTTTAGGCCTTGAAAGTGCATGCTTGTCTTCTCCCACCACTAAACCTCTGCATTTAACATTTAAGAAAAACCAAGCTTGCAAGTGTGCAAGTCTTAGTGTTACAGCCCGCACACACTGCACTTGTAACACTGCATGTCGCAATTGTGTGTGTTTGTATTCCCCGTGGCAAGCTGCCAGCTCCTGTTGGACCTGGCATCTGTCATGGTGCTATCAGGGCGCAGAGGCAATAATGCCACTGCCAGGCCCACCTGGGCACAGTGTCTACCTGAGTAGATTTGGGCGACACCAGCGTCGGCAGAGCTGCCGAAGACTGGGATCTTGGCTCGAATTCCCACTGTCATTAGTCCACTCAGTATTCACCCTCTGCTGGTACAGGAAAATGTGCAGATGTGAGGTGCAGTACTTAAGTAACATACTAAAGTAAAAGTATTTTCGGAAGTCTGAAACTTCAGAAATAAATACATTTGCTGTCGCGGTTGCGGTGAACTCAACATTGATCTTCATTCACGCACAAAAACCCAATCACAGCATCACTGCATATTATGTTATGTTATGGGTTATGTATGTATGTGTGCGTGTGTGTCACAGATAAGCTATTGTTCGCCTACATGTGTCTGTTTTATCAGATCCTTTACCAGATGTTTGCGTAACAGGTCAAAGTTCACTTGAAGAACAACAGGCCTGCTGACAGACGTGTCTGTGTTTGTGTGTTTGTGTGTACAGTTACTATCTATATTTGTGGCTTTCTGCCAGCTAGCGCGTGTGTAAGTGTGGAGGTATGCTCGTGTTTATGCAATTGTTCTGTTTGTACAGGTACATATGAGATATGTGTATGTGTGTGCACAGGTGTGTGTTTGTGTGCGTCTAGGGGGTGTGACCCATCCCTCAGGGAGCCAATGAAAGAAACTGGTGGAGCAAAAACGTCAGGTCTGCCCCCCCCTCTCCCCCACCCCTCCCCTCTGTTCCTCACCACCCCACCCGCCTCGTTACCTCCTCTATCCCAGCTGTCAGGTAGTGGCAGCGCAGCAAAACAAAGTGAACCACGGTCAGACACGAGCGTCCGCCTTCTCCACTAATGAGGGAGTGTTGCCTTGTACCGACGAGTGTGTGCAAGTGTTTGCGTGCACCCACTAACCCGTCATTCACTATGCCTGTTCTCAAACTTCTTTCAGATCCGGGCTCCGTCAGAACTCAGGTGAGCTGCTACTCGTGTGTGTGTGTGTGTGTGTGCGCGTCCATGCTGATGTGTACACTGTCTGTCTGTGTCTGCCGTTCGCCTCCTCTCCAAAGCTCTGCTGCACTTTGAAGACTGCTCTCTCCTGCAGCTATTTGCCAAGGAGACTCCAATTGACTTAGCTTGCTGCGGCCTACCTGACACGAGAATGTTTCTGCAAATTTACCTTGAGCTGTCTGTGCTGTTTCTGAAACTGCTGTGTGCTGCTGCAACGCTCACAAGTATCCCCAAGCAGGAAATTAAAATTAGACTAGGCTCATAACAACTTGTTTAAGTAGTATGCCAACAACTGTGGCTAAAACTATCCATATAGGGAGGATTTCTATGCAAAATTGATCCCTTCTTATCATGACAAACCTGGGGTCAAATTGACTTGTGTCCCCGTTGCCCTGAGTTCTTTTCTGGTGTCAGGTACTGTGCACTAACTAATATGAAGTGTCCTTTGTGAGCAAAAAGTACTACACACAAAAATTTAAAATGGATAAAACAAACTTTTTTAAAAACAGCACAAGCTTGTCGACCAACTGCTCTGATGCAGCTCACACAAAACGTATGCATGCATACAGTGTGTTGTGTTGTTGTTATTCTTGCTAGAAGCAGTAGTAGTAAAAGCAGTTCTACTAATTTGAGTGGACATACTGTAGAATGTCCAGTTGTCTACACGCAGTTTTTCACCCTCAACAAAAAAATAAAAATAAGACAGCGTCAGAAACATACATACAAAACATACAATATGTTTGTTTATTGGAATTACCTTTGCATCATCAGCAAACAAATATCTTTTTCCGTAAAAACAAAACAAAACATCACATCAGTTTAACTGTTCGCTGCAGTGGGACACGCTGTACTTTCACTGCATGCGATCTGGGTTTAAACATGTCATGTTGTGTTCTCCATGCCGGGCCCTGCTGCGTGTGGTCTGTAGAGGGGAGATAGCAGGCTGGGATAAAATATTAATTTATGTGTGCAGTAGTAGGGGGGTACATCCGTAACATTCGGCTGTGTGTCTGAACATGTCATTGCAATATAAGAGTGTATCTAATAATTGATTTGGTAGGTTATAAAGTAGTCGAAGGGGACGCAGGTTGCACGATGACTTAAGACATTTACCATATACACTTCCACTAGGGATGTCCAGATCCGATCACGAGATCAGAAATCGGGCCCGATCACATTGTTTCAGACTCAATCGGAATCGGACGTTACCTCCAGATCAGGACTCGGATATAAATGTATATATATGTATATCTAGATGTGCTTTGCAAACACTGTGGCACTATTATTTTTGTACTTGTTTACATGCCTGCTGGGTATTTTAAGTTGAGGTGCTATTTGTTTTTATCTTAGACTTTTTTTATATTTCCTGTGCACTAAAGTCCAAAGGCGAATAATTTATGCTATTTATTACTTGATTGTTCAACCTACCTCACAGAAGTGCTCTGTTTGTTAACAGAGTTGTTGAATGTTAAAATAAGGTGAATTAAATAAAAAATAAGGAACATCCTGATCTGTTTTTTCGCTCTTCTTTATTCTTTTTTTGAATATATAGTATTATAGAGGTAGTGGATCAGGACTCGGTATCAGTAGATACTCAAAATCAAATGACTCGGACTCGAGGGCAAAAATCCCTGATCGGGACATTCCTAACTTCCACTATGGCAGGGATTTGTGTGTGCTAGTGATGGAACATTTTGATCAAGATCAAAGTGTTCCTGTCTAAATGTCTGCACGCTTTTGTTTGTGTACATGCATGTGCTTGTTTCAGTGTGTAACTCTCTCTGTGTACTTTTTCAGGGCACATCTAAAGATCCAGGTAAGGAATTCAGAAATCAAGACTACACACCAGACCTCCTCCCACCTCACATGAATCCTTCTCTTCCTCCACTGTAGTCTGTTTATTTTTTCTGTCACTGGCAATGTTTATGTGTATAGAGACTGCTGCTCCTAAAACAAATAAGATTTTGGCAGCTAATCCATGCAGCTGTTGATATGTACTAACACTGTATATCAGTGGGCTGCAAGTATCAGCTGATATTAGCTTTAACACAACTATCCAATTGGTTATAGTTATAATTATGAAGATCTTAAAAAACACTGCAAACGGTTTCACCTTCTTAGTTCTGCAACATTAAAAAAAAATCAATTAATCATGAAGTTTAAAAAAATGTTAGGAAATAGTGCACAATGCCCCTAACAAGTTCAAAGAGCCACAGGTGACTTCTTCACATAGCTTACTTTGTCTGAAAAACAGACCAAAAGACAAATATCTTGGCTTTATAATGATATAAAACTGATAAAGTAGGAAATCCGCACATTTTGAGAAGCACGAAACATTGACACATGAATTCATTTACACAAGGGCGCGCACGCACGCACGCACGCACGCACGCACGCACGCACGCACGCACGCACGCACGCACGCACGCACGCACGCACGCACGCACGCACACACACAAAATCAACCAGGATGCTCGAAGTTTCTCTATCAGGTTGTTTGTCAGGATTGGCTGAAGGTGTGCATTTATTACTACTGGCGTGTTATCATAATGTTTTTTCCAAAGGTAACCTGGCTCAGTCAAAGAGGAGGGTGAATGTTAACATTAGTTTAAGAAGTGAAATAAAACCAAGACCAGAGTGCATAAAATAGCACATTACTGGGTTTGTACAGTAAATGCTGGAAATTAAGGCGTTTTATTTCTGCCTCCTTCCCTCTGTGGTCTCTCTGTCTCTCAGTCTTTCTCTGGTGCAACAGGAATAATGCACAGCGTCCTGTACATTGTGTGTGTGTGTGTGCGCCTGCACTACACAAAGGGCCGTTAATCTCTCATAAACCTGGCTTCAACACTCATTTTTCCACCCCTCCATCCATTATGCTGCAGAAAATCATTTCTGACTGAAGATGCATTAAAATCAATAGGCATTTGATTGCCCCAGCCCGTGGTGTTTCATAATATTTCGACGCTGTTCTCTCTGTCTATTTTCAAAGGTGCGCTAACACTTGGCTTGTCCTTGTGTGGATAGGAATGCAATTCATGCCCCCAAGACTCCAATTCTCCATGGCCATGTGTCTTTAGAAGTCCTATTCAGGCAAGCTAGCACATGTCAGGCTGCCAGCCTCAGTGCTGCAGCACAGGAACAGACACTGAAAGAGAGGCAAGGCAGATACAGATGTATTAGCTTTCAATACAATGTTGTTGACTTCTCTATTATTTGCCTTAAGCTTTACCCTTTTCTTCATGCGCTCACTTGAATTTCTTTTTCCACACATTGTATCCCTGCACAACACTATCGCCACAGTGCAGACAAAGATATGCATATTTCATTTTATTGTGTTGGGCATATGAGATATGAACTTGGGATTTGTTTGGCATGGGTGGGTGCCATAACAGACATGCTATAATTCAATTGCTGTGATTTCTTGGGTCAATAATGGGATCAAAGTGGGCCATAGTGCAAAATCAAATAGAGCTGACTGAGGTAATTTCAACAAGCAAATTCAGCTTGATTAAAATGTTCTTCTCAGTGCCAGTGCAAACCCTTACTACTATTTATTACCTGGGGAGTAGTATGCCGTATTTAGTCCATGCACTGGTAATTGTAGAAGGTGAGTAAAAGCTATATATATGAACCTGAACGTAGCTAAGATAAAGGAGGAAGATTGTATCTCAAAAGACAACACCATTACTGACTAGCAAACTGGAAAAAACAACAATGATTTTCCTATGATTCTTTATTGCAAATGTGTTTAGGACTAGTTTTCATCAAATCTCAGTAACAGGACAAAGCGTTTATGACATTGATTAAATTTTCCATATGAGTTCCCCCAGGAGGTCAGAATACATTGTGTGCTCATACTGAAGCTCACTCCGGCTTATCTTTTATCTCCAAGCCTGATAACCAGCCATGCACCAGAGTGCACTGTTGCTTATCTGTAATATAATGGATAATGGGTCCAAATGATTTGCAAGGGCAGTACACTGGTGACAAGGGGAGTGTTTGTGTGTGTGTGTGTGTGTGTGTGTGCATATGTATACACCATCTCATAACCACCTATAATGGGGCCATGAATAGTTTAGCAGCACAAAGATGCACCTTTTAGACTTGAGGTCACACGGCGCGTATATGCACCTACACACATGTAGACGGGCTCACATGTAACCAGGCATTCACGGTTGAAGGAATCAAGGGATGGATTTAGACTTCTTTATGTCCTTTTCTACTCATACAGCTTCTCAGGTCTAGTTTATACATCGAGGAGCGTTTAGTTAAACCATCTCTACATATCAAAGGATCACATGTTGGTTTCAGTGTAAATTCACACAGACATTCAGTTCAATTAAATTCACTTTTCAAACCTATGGCCCATAGAAAAATAATATAAATCCTGAAATATGAAGTAGATAAAAACACATTTTATTAATTCATATAACAATGTGATGAAAAGAAAAATAGATTTTCATTGATAATATCCTACAGGATTGAGTGAAAAGCAAGGACAAAAACTTGTGGGGTTGATTTAAATAATATTTTATGTACAGTGGATATTGATGAGGCAGATTTGTTTCCAAATGGAGGATTCAGCAACACTAACCAGACTTTTGGTTGCAGAAAAATCAGTCCAAATCCCTTTGTGGCTCATATTTTCTTGCCAACCCTTCAGCTGCAGAACTGCTTCGGGTTCTCACTCTCAATATAGTGCCAGTTCGGTTGTGTTCATACTGTTTGGAAGCCATTTTTGCAAACAGTACGCAGAAATTAACCACCCTTTGCTCTTGTAGGTCTGCCTAAGATGCTGGTAATCAGGAACTACCTTGGTGTGCCCAGCCCTACGTCTGGCCCAGCGCTTAGCATCCAGATTGGTGACATCATCGAATTAATCTGCGCCGACCTTCACAGCCGCTGGTGGCAGGTCAGAAGTCACACTATCTCTTAATCACATATTTTGCAACACTAAAAAATGGGGCCTACTGTATTAAAATCTCTCATTTCCTCCACTGTCATTCCATCTAGCCGCTATCCTGACCTCATACTCTTGTAATATAGCCATATTACAAGTATGATATATCGCTTAGTCAGTTCTGCCCTTTTATTATAAGTCAGATCTGGTGAGTCAGCATGGTCCACTTTTTATCAAATGGTTGTTGCACTAATGTCCCGTTCCGTGTCAGTTATAGCATAATGACTACGTAAACATATCTAACTGTGCATGTTCAAAATAGCAATACAGTTGTATATTTCTGGCTCAAGATAGCAAAAGTCATTTGGACAGTTCTTTCTAACAAGCTGCTTGTGAAAATAAAAATAAAAACCTCTTACATAACTTGTAAGAGTGGTACATGTATACACCCACAGACATTTGTACACGCACATCTTATAAGGAAATAAATCTTCCACACACCAAACATTTGATTGAAACCTCACCGCAGAGGGAAAGATAAGCTGTTGTCTGGAAATTTGATGCATTTCTGTGTAGCAGTCACTCACCGTGTGGGTGTTTAAGAGAGGCTGAATTAATGTCATCATAACAATCATAATGAGATTTTTACCTGTGGCCTGACATTGTGTTGGCATGAGCTACTGTACTGTTGTGTTATAAGCAGACATGTAACAGAAGCCACCACATCTCACCATACTTAATACAACACAGATAAAATAGATATAGAATTCAATTAACCCCGTGTAAAAGCGTAACCGGAGGCAGCTACAGCCCCGCAGCCGGCACGCATTCAATATCTATCGCCTTTGTAGCCAGCAGACCATAACCGTTTCTGTTCTGGGGGTGCGTGACAAATAGAATCGATTGCTGTAATTTAATTTCATTCAACAGCAACCATCGGTTTACTCTGTCAATGCTACCAACTGTAATCACTGTCACACCCTGAGCAAGGATGCAGCAGCAAGCGAGGGTTTCCACAAGGACTAACAAAATGTCCCGAGGCACCTGGGATGTGACAGAGATGACCCCAAAACCTCCAACATGCCTTTTGAGTATATAGACTGCATGCATGCTGCAGGTTACTGTGTATTTACTCCTGCTCAGTTACTTATTGAATTAGATTTTGTTATTTACCCCTCAAGACAGGAATGATCTACCAACAACAGTCATTTTATATGGAGTTTAAAGAGGTTGAAGGTTTTTAACCAATTTTTTTTTTTTAGTGTCAGTTTTCAGCTATGAAATCCATGACATATAAATCAACCCACTACGCCTGAGTCAGTCAGAAGAAGATAACTGCACTATGAACTCTTACAAAAACCCTATTTATATGGACTGAGCCTCCCCAGTGTTTATAAATCAAGGCCCTGAGCTTAAAGAGTCATCACCATGGGAGGAATAAGGAACTCCTGTGCTCTTTCACTCTTCCTGCCAGCCATTATTTCAACAATAGTTAACAAGGGCTGTAAATTTCCTCGGCTCTGTGTTGCAAGCTAATTGTTCCTGAATTATGGAGACAGAGCCAGCCAGATGTACATAACGCAATTATCTCTCTGTGGTTTCAGGGCAAAATCCTTTCGAAGAAGGAGGTTGGCTTCTTTCCAAGCGATGCTGTGAAGCCTTGCCCATGTGTAAGCAGCATTTCCTCCTAGTCCTTCAGCTACATTAGGGTCTGTTGTTGCAGCCCGCATTTGGTTACATGTATTTCCTTGCTGTTCAGTGATGTGAGGATGGTGAGGTGAGCTGTTTTACTTGGCATGAGAAGACAAACAACCAATGGGTTTTTATGTTCTGGCCACAAGGAAACGTCTTACGAGAAAAGGTGGTTTACTGTCTAACTCACTTTATCAGTAAAAAGCAAGGAAGAAAACGATGTCTTAAAAGGAACAAGGAATACTTAACTTATGTTGTGCAAACTAAACTGGAAAGCTGAGAAGTTGGAGAAAAGGTGTGCATTCTTTCGACTTACTGTGACTCGGGTATCTGTTGCTTGTTTTTGTTCTCCAATTTTATAAATCTCCCCACTGCTAGATTGTCATGTTCCTTTTGATAAAATGAAATTCACACTATATCCAGCTGCTTCAGGAATGTGAGCCACCCTGTAGATAACTATTATCACCATGTCTACACTTGTTTTAAAGATAAGAACATTAATTTTTGCCATTTTTGTTGCATGCTCGTCATTTTTGTTTTTAGATGCAACAACTGTCCACGGACTACAGATGAAAAATAGTCTAATGGTTAACTCTGGCGAATTTACATCAATGTTTTATTAATGTTCACTGTCCTTGCTAAATTAAACTGAATAATAGTAATAATTCAGCTATTTTATTGGGGTTGTACAGTTTGAAAGCACCTGTTTTATGAAGAGCAAAACAGCACTGTGGAACTGACGCCAGGATTTTACTGTAGTGGTGTACATTGTATTGTGGTTGGATGAGTGACAGCTTTGTGACAATAACAAAAACACATGTCCACTTTTGCTCTTTGCTCCAGGTCCCGAAGCCCGTCGATTACTCCTCTCAACCGTGGTATGTTCACACAACAAGAATTTTAACTGGATAGAGCAGGTTTTTATTGGATGGAGCAAAACACCTTGATTGTTGCAAATGTAAATCCCTGCAGCATACACTGAAGATCAGATCAAGCAGCTACAGGCTGAGGAGAGATTCGTTTGGCCCAGACAATAACAAAATATGCACTTATTTGAATTTCACACACATAGCCACTACAGCGTATCAAAGCGGTTTCTGCTCTGACTGAAGTGTAAGTAAATTAAACAGCTATCACAGAGATTATAAAGGACAGCACACAGTGGTGTGCAGACAGTAACAACAGTATCATTCCATAATGAATTTTAGGTGGGTCAAGTTCATGTATTTTTGGGCTGTTGTGTTGTAGGTTTGCAGGGCCCATGGAGAGGCTCCAGGCGGAGGCAGAACTCATCAACAGGGTCAACAGCACCTACCTGGTCCGCCATCGCAGCAGAGAGTACACAGAGTACGCCATCAGTATAAAGTAAGGCTGACATTTCTATCAAGTCACATGCACAGGCAGTGCCAGTATCACCACCTCTGATTATAATTAGATTGATTTAAATTAAGTATCAGCATTAGTGAAAATGGCTCTTTTGTACTCATAATGGAAGTGTCCTTTAAATGTTAGCATATAATGTAAATGATGAATGATGAATGAAATTATATGCTTGTCTTAGGTCCACCTAATAACAGTCATCAGATTGTGTTGTTTCTCTTTAACATGACAGTTATTCTGTCTGCCTACGGACACTCAGTCTGCTAGATTCATCAGCTGCCTTTAGCCAAACCACAGTATTGACCAGATGAAAGTCCCAGGCTATACAGCACAATTTGATGCACCGATTTATAGTTCCTCTGCAGGATGATGTGCTTTTCCTCTGAGGCAGAGTCTGTGGTTAACCACAGTGATGTGTCTGAAGCTGACCAAACCAGACACATTATGGTTTGACCTCAAAACCCACAAAAACAATCTGATTTGTTTATAATTTGAATAATACTGCCATTTTAATCTTGCTAATGAGAAATTAACAAAGCACTTTTCACAACCTTGGGGTGTCAGTGACCCTACATTTGTTTGTAACTTACCTCTGTGCATAAGATAACTACCGTCAGTGGAAACGCAGGTGTCTCTTCCTGTTGAGTGTCTGAGCTGGAAAAGTTTCCGTCACAGGGAGCCAGCAGGCTTGTCTGTGAGCCACAGAAACAATCCTTTAAACTTCATTTAACTCACAGAATGGACCGTTTTCAGTGCCTTCAATTTCCTTCTGTGCTGAAGTCTTAATTGCTTGTGTGCACACAGACGCTCTGAACAGAGCAGACAACAACTAAGACTGTTCTAGGTTATTAAAGCCTTCTCATGAAGAGAGAATCAGGGTATAAATAGAACGGCGTTGTGGGATGTTTAAAAAGTATTACTCTCCTTCATTTTCTGTTTCTCTGTGTAGAGCGCAATAGCCAAGAGACCCCCAGTTCTGTGCAAATAAAGCTCTAACATTTTAATTTACTGCATTCCCCAAAAGTAGAGGCTGCTTCCTGGATAGTTGTGGCCACACACAGTAGAGAGTAAATCTGGCTCTTTAAATCTCTCAGAAAAACATTTTCTAAATTTGAAATTCTATGTTTATTTATAACATTGAGAACTAGTTTGAGATTTGCAAATTTTATTAGCTACAGTGTGTTACATTTTAAAGTAATAGGAATAGTTGAAGAGAGAGATGATCAGATTGATGACGGTCTCATGACTGTATGCTAAATATGACGCTGCAGCCAGGAGACAGTTAGCTTAGCACAAAGACTAGAAAGATGAGGACACGGCCAGCCTGGCTCTAGGAGCGCCTCTAAAGCGCACTGATTAACACACTATATCTCGTTTGTTTCAAGTTTAAAAATCTGTTATATAATCCTTGTTACAACTACTGTCAGTTTTGCACTCAGTTATTTAATGGTTAAAACAAAAAATATAAAAGAAGTATACAAGTATATAATTACAGAGCTGTAAAAGTGCTGGTAGACTGACCGGCTGCTGGCTATAGCTTTCATTTTAACAGACAGATAAGAGTGGTTTTGATTTTCTCATGTAACTTCATTGTAACTCGAAAGCTTATTTAGATAAAAATAAAATAGGAAACTGTTCCATTAATATTAAAATCAGGAACTCTTAGCACTAGCGTTGATGCTAGTTACTATTAGTTTTTGAAACTTAGACGTCTGGACAAGTCCAGCTCTGTTCTTAGTGACCAAAGCCTGATGAAGAGTCGTCTTCTTATTGGATCGGTTAGGACCTGGAGAGGGGAACTTTGAAAGTGAAGGAAAAACTGAAATGTTCGGCTGCTGTTTTTGCTCAGTTATCGCAATTTGGGTTGTCTGTCCAGGTCTGTCCAGGTTTGTCTGTTTAAGTAATTTATACACACATGGCTTGATTATGTTGTGTGAGACTTGTACCAAAAGTAGTTGATAGCTTGACAGAGAGTTTATAGATTAAAGCCACTATGTGTAGAATAAAAAAAAATCCAACTTTGGTGGCCACTAGTTGTATAAAAGAAAACCCTACTCCAATCCAGGGACACTCACACTGAAGGACTGAAAGCAACATGTACAGTCCAACAATTTTCACACGAGTCGTTATATTTTTCTACAAAATTGCTAGCTATAATATAAGAAAATTCTGATGTGCTCCCCAAAAATACGGCCATAGAGGTTATCAGTTTAAGCAGTTTATCATGACTTATATTTACATTTATAATTGGGTGGCGACCTCTAGTGGCTGTAGTAATTGAGATGGGAGCAAACTGAGTCAAGTGAGGCAGAATAACAAGCGCCGAAGTCCAGGTAGATAGGGGCCGGGTGGATGGATCTGTCAAACACAGGACTTTCAAACAACAAACCTCTGTTTATGTTCCATGTGAATCCAAAAATCTTCGTTGACTTGTTTTAGCTTAAACTTAAAAGACAATTTAACTTCCGTATCTAACTATAAATGACAGACTGCCCCCTACATCGGTAGCTTTTACTCCAGCCTCAGAGCCTCATCAGCCACTCATGTTAATGCAAACATGAGTACGTTGTTGGGGAGGGAGCAGGTACACACATGCGTAGATTTTCTCCAGACCACCCATCATTCATGTTTCACAAACCTTTGAGACCCTATGCATTATGGCGACGGCCTCACAGGAGCCAGAGGCCGGCCACCAATCGATGGCGGTGATCAGAGATGGAAATTACACTCGTAACTTATTCAATGGCCCACAGGTACAACAATGACGTGAAGCACATAAAGATCCTGACCAAGGAGGGCTGCTTCTACATCGCAGAGAACAAGAAGTTCAGGAGCATATCAGTGAGTCTTTTCAGCCTGCTTTATTTATTTCTTTTCATTCCACCACTGCAATTCATAAATAAATCATCGTGTTCGCTTAATGAAGTGTCAAAACCTGAATTTTAGTTTAGCAGTGTGCACAAAAATAGCCATGATTAGAGACGTGTTTATACTGGCCTGAGGGCTTCAGCATTATAGATAAGTGCTGTGCATAGTGGAAAGGTTCACAAGTTTTATTGATGCCAGGACTGTATATTCTGTGTCTCAGATTTACTAAAAACAGTTTTTTGAGTAAAATATTTGAATACTGGTTAGTGTCAAAACTGTGTTTGAATAACATACTTTCATGGCATTTTATAGGGCTAGAAAACCTGATCAAAAGTTCTCTCCAATGTGGTGGTATATTCAGTCAATCATAGTCACTTACAGTCTGATCTCATAACATATTATAATGCACCACATATTTTTTTTTACATGGTGCTATTTCATCAGATTTGACAGATATGTAACTGATACAGATGTTTCTATCATGTGTCATTTGTCTGGTTTTCAGGAGAAAAGTGACATGCAGTAGAAATAGCAAATGACTGTTTATGTACTGTGTGTGTGTGTCCAGGAGCTGATTGAGTATTACAAACACCACTCCCTGAGAGAAGGTTTTAGGAGTATGGACACCACGCTGCAGTTTCCTTACCGGGAACCAGAGAACGCTGCAATGCACCGCCTCAATCGGTCGGGTAGCAACAGTGAGTACACCTCAACAGTCACTAATATTAGAAACAATCCACCATTAATACACTTCTATGCAGTAATGGGAGCAACTCATGAAGCAACACCTGGACAATGTATAAACTATTGACAAAGGATTAAACACTCAAATTTCCCTGTACCAAGGCGGTGTATTCAAATTAGGTTTTGGACTGTTCCACACAAATAAATCAAAAATTTATTTAAAGATTTAGTTAACTATCATATAAAACCTTAAAAAGCAGCAAATCATTTCATTCAAGAAGCTGGAATTGACATTTGATTGTCATACATGGAGTCAGCTAATCAGCGTCGGGGATCTCGTCGACCATCATTCAAGTCTGTAAAGCAGTCCGTCTGATCTGACACTCTCTCACTCTGCTGACCATTCATGCTTCTTGCGTTAAGTTTGTTTTCAACCCCACAACATGCTGCTGTTATTGGCTCTGCTGATTTCTTCCTCCACAACTCCAGCCGCCGGTTCTGTTTTCTTATCTGTCATCCTTCCCAACACTCTCACATGCACCTTTGACTCACAGCCTTAAAAGATCCAGGTAGCTAGTTGTTGTTAAGAACAATCCAGTCTCCTCTGACGTTAATTGTTCTTGACTGTCAAGCAGTGGTTGGAGAATCCACTAAGCATGTGATTAGATTTAGTAACACTCTCTAGACGTCAGCTGAAGATCAAATTAGTTATATATAGTTCGAGGAGAGAGAGATAATCTGGTAGAACCTTCAACGAGTTAAAAGTCAAGACCATTTATAAATGGAATTACGGTCTTATCTAGCAAGTGGATGTGACAAAAATTCAAATAATAATATCCATTATTAGTTACTTTTAGTTTTTTTTACCATAATTTTATATTCCATATTTAAAAAGTCACGAATAACCATGATATACTCTGATAGACATATGATGGGCACAGTATATGGATATACTACCACAGTAACATGTATACAGCAGTTTCTTTTTAATGTTACTCACCTTTTTTAATTAAGTTATTCTTACATCATAAGACATGTAAACTTTCTTTAATCTAAGGTGTCAAGCATTTGAAGTTTATAACATGTAAAATGACTACATTTGTTTAGTAGTTAATATTACATCATCGCATGAAGGTACGTCATAGCCTTACTAAGTGATAATCACAGATTGATTAAAAAAAAAAATCTGTATCATTGTTATATTTAAGCTGCCACCTCACCTTGCTGCAAACATTGATGTACACTTCAGACAGCCTAAACTTTGTACACAGGAAGTTGTCTGCAAACTTTGTTCATGTGAATGTTGTGGTGTCCTATCTTGCAGCTGTTGGGGTGAAGTTTCAGCTATGTGATATTTTTTCCCTCTCTGTGTACGATAGAGCTGTTTGTTCTGTTATGAACAAACTTGTTAACACCTCAAGACAAAGCAGTGGTTATTACCAACACTTTCCAAGGAGCAGAACTGTACCGCAGCACATTGATGATTATTTATGCATGCAGCGGCTGTTCCTCCTTAACTGTGCGACATTGTCAGTTATTACCCTTACTAACCCGACTCTGCTCAGTAGTCAGGTGTTAGAGATGTTATTTATCAGGGTGGGATGAGCAAGAACACAAAACCCTGTGACATGTTTTTCCTTTCTGACTGGGATTTTAACAGATGTGCGGTGTTTAACTTTGAACTGAGATTTTAATGAGATAATGTTTGGGTTTGAAGAGAAGCAACAGATAAGACAGCTGAGCATTGTCAAGTGCCAACTCAGGAATGAATATAGGCATTTCCGTGACAGAAGCTACACTTTAGTGAGTGTCCTTTTGGAATGAAAGGTGTTTTTAAAATAAAACGGCATAAGAGTTTGTTTGGTAAAAGAATGTTTATAGTATAAAATCCTTTCTTTCATGGCTTGGCCGATAATGTCAAGTGGGAATAAATTTAAAAAACCACGAAGAAGCTGTCAGCCCTGTAACTCCCCCCCCACCCCCAAACACACGCACTCACAAACTAAATGTTTGAAGCAATGCCAGTGGAAATGGCATTAAATGGTGTGAGCCAGGCACAGCAACACACATGCCCATCACTTGGTTAATGGAAAAAGTATGACGTATTGCAATCAGTGATTTCATTTGAACCCTGCATGCCGCTGCGTACATGCAAGCTGGGAGTCCTGGCTGACAATCACGTTCCAAGTGGGAGAAATGTGAACAGATTGTTCAGAGTTGTTTGGTTGTTGTGGACGAGGCCTGTTGCGCAAACTCCGCTTCGAAGCACAAATCAAGCTTCAATCCAAATTTGTTTTGTTCTGGTGTGGTCTGTCTTGTAGTAGGCAGCCTCCGCCTGGTGTGCGGACTTCATTTTCACTCTTTCGTGCTTAAACCTCTCTTTTGTTTTGATTTCCATCTTCCTCGAGCACGGCTGGAATACTGCTAATTAATGTTTAGGCTTTGTTTTATGTTTTTTGGACAGCTTTGCAAAAGGCAGAACTGATTGATTGATAGTTGTGTGTTGTAGTTGTTTTACCATAACACAAACTACGACAGCAATGATACCAGTGTTAACCTAAAATAAAAATGTGTCCATGGAACAAACTCAGCGACAGTGTGTGTGGGACTCTGCTGCTGACTGGATTTTAACTCATCTTCACTCTCTTGTGAAATGATACAATGGATGTGTATGTGTATACTCTCGATGTTAGTCTCCTCTATTAGTCAGCTAGCTCGCATTGTGTATTCCGGTGTGGTCCACAAATCAGATTTTGCAAAAATGAAGCATGTAAAATGCAGCTGGTGTCTTGGTGGCTGTTTGAAACGGAGGACAATCCCTCTTCATATTGCTCGTACCTAGACACCATTAGAGGTTGCTGAGCTGTCTCTCAGTGCGCTGATTAGTATTCATTTTAAAAACCACTGGAGCTCTGCTCTCCTTACAGCATATCAATAACCCAGGCCAGTTAACTTGGCAGCAGTATTGTTGGGAGCGGCACATTTTTCATAAAGTTTGGGCATTTGTCTGCCATTGTGGGGATTAGATTTTCTATTTCCAGTGGCAGAAATGTGGGCTCCTGTGTAGAGGAGGGTTTAGAAACTTTTCAGAAGGGGGGGCTGGACTGGGGAATCGTTTTAAAGAGAGCGTGCACATTTGAGTAAAGATTTGTGAATTAAAGCCCAATACCAAAAGACATTATCAATCATTACCTGGTTTATTTCCTGAAACAATTGAATGCTATATTAAGAACTTTAAATAGGCTGATCTGATATCAATTAAAAACTACTATTTGTAACTAGTTTACAGCCATGGACAGATTATGAGATACTGGGCTCCTGGACACATATATGTACAAGGCCACCCATCCTACATGGGAGCAAGACCCCCACACTGAACAATGCAGGCATGTTGGTTGTAGTCATTTTTTGTCTCTTGGTAGTCGTTCTGTGTCTCTTTGGGTTGTTCTGAGTCTCTTTGTAGTCGTTCTGTATCTCTTTGTGGTTGCTCTGTGTCTCTTTGGGTCATTCTGTGTCTCTTTTTAGTTGTTCTGTGTCTCTTTATAGTCATCCTTTGGATCTTTGGGTCATTCTGTGTCTCTTTGTAGTCGTTCTGTGTCTCTTTGTAGTCATCCTTTGGATCTTTGGGTCATTCTGTGTCTCTTTGTAGTCGTTCTGTGTCTCTTTGTAGTCATCCTTTGGATCTTTGGGTCATTCTGTGTCTCTTTGTAGTTGTTCTGTGTCTCTTTGTAGTCATCCTTTGGATCTTTGGGTCGTTCTGTGTCTCTTTCAGTCATTCTGTGAATTTTTGTAGTCGTTCTGCGTCTCTTTGGGTCGTTCTGTGACTCTTTGTGGTTGTTCTGTGTCAATGGTTTTGCAATGGCTTTTTGTAGTTGTTGGATTTACAGTTCATACAGAGGCTGTGGTTCGTGTTCCCCCCCACACCTGTGCACATTAGGCTCAATCAGTAATCCATCCATGTAATAATGACTTATAGAGCTGTGTAGCCACAGTTAACCACATGGATGTCTTGCATCTGTCTATATAATGTATTTTGAATGAGAGTTTTCGATTATCCAAATACTACAGAAAATTAATACATCAGGAATGGGCTGTTTTCTGGACAAAATTATTTATTAGCACCCATTTAGCCAACAACCTTTATTGAATTTTTCCGGAGAGTCTGTTTCGACTGAAATAGCACTGCTACTGGGTAAAACCCTGTGTAGCATCAGCATTTTCTCCTGACTGTGCTTGTGCCATACTTGTTATGTTGACATTCCAAAATAACCTAGCAAATTCAAATGTATCCAAAAAGACTATGGTACTTTCAGGGTTAGAGGTTCTATTCCCCAGAGCAAGGCACTAACTGCCATTGTTGGAATCAGATCAATGCCTGTAGCTCCTTTCTCTGCCGCTAGAAATACTGCAATAGAGAGAGAAATAAAAATGCAGTGGGCCTCCAGTGGACTATTTCTCAAGTTGTTTGCAAGGTAGAAGCAGAATTAGGCTTTCTAAAGTAGAGGAATCTCTACTTTTGACATTGTGAGTTTCAGAAAGATAACATAAAAAAGCAATTAGGACACCATGAGAAAGTTCTATAATAATAGACTATGAGATAAACGACGTCATTGTCTGATAAGTTATCAAGTTAGATTTGCATCTGCAGTTGTGGCTGTATTACAGCTGGATGACTGTCTTCATAAATATGTTAATATAAATCTATTTCCTATGCTGTAATTGTGAGCACACAGCATGTTCCTCCCAATTAAATGAACAAGTGGAAATGTCGTGCCCCATAGACGGCGCAGATATACTTTTGGCAAATTGGAATCAAGTCGTGCCATCACTTCATATTTCAATGAACTTGTAGTGGTGGTGTGTTGGACCTTGTCCAATGCTTGACCTTTCAATTCAGTTTTCCAACACCAGAAGACAAAATGTATATTCTTGAGATAAATGTTGTGACTTATCACAAAAAATGCTTCAATTTTTTTTTACTTGAGCACCATATATTTTGCAAATGAATAATGGCCAGGTTTTGTACCTAGGGTGACCAGATGAGAATGGGTGCAATTCGGGACGGGGGGCATGACTACCGGTACAATCAATGTCAATGAGCATTAACACACGTGAAAATCAAAACACAACACGAGTGTTACTTTGTGGCTATAACAACACTGTTGACACAATGTACAGATAACCTGCAAACCCTGCTGGAGCAAGAGAACTACTACGACCATCAGTATATAATGATTAATTATCAAAACTCATGTTGTGTCTTATTTTCGGGACAAACTGGACAGGAGTCGGGACAACTGCTCGTAATTCGGTACTGTCCCGGATTTTTCGGGACGTCTGGTCACCCTATTTGTAGCATTTGTGTTTCAGTTTCATATCAGTTTAGTAAGAGCCTTGGATAGAATTGGAAATTCTGACCTTTAGTCATGCAATGGCAGTTTTTCTTAAACACAAGTGTTGAAATTTTATACCAGACCAACAGTTAGATCCCTCATGTTTGAGTTATAATTTTAGATTCCTAAATACAGTGCCCACTCTCGGCCAAACGGTATAAATACTTTTAGGGGTAAAAATGAACTAAATGAACTGCTCCCAGCGGCTGTGTAGATTAAGTACCACTGTGCCTGTCGTCACTTATTCTTTATCAAACTGCAACTGTGTTCTTTATACCTCTGAAAATAAAACGGCTCAGAGTTGGGAGTTTTTAAAAATATGTTTTTTTCTCCTTTGCTTCTCTCTCCTTCTACCATCCCCCATCCCTGCCCTCTCCCCCTTTTCGCATCTCTCCACTCCCTGCCTGGCCCGCCTTGCCATAGCCCCATTGCTCTGCGGCCTCTCTTTTGTAACTCCTGCCGGCTACAGCTTTGTACCTCCTTCCTCTGCTCCCTTCTGGTCAGGTACAGGTATCACTTCTCTCTCTGTCTGTCTCTGCAACACTCTATTTCTCTCTCTCTCTTTTTGCTTTCATGTTGAAGGCTGCTTAGCATGCTCAGCGCATTCACATCATTGCCCGGATCTTTGCCTTTACATTTGCCATCTAGCCTCCCATTGCACCATTTCACCTCTTCCGTAGTTGTGCGCACATGTCATCCTGTGTGGAAAATAGGGACTGTTTGTTTTAATAATGCATGTATGTACTGTGTGTGGGAGTGTGTGTGTGTGTGTGTGTATGTTTGCATGTATGTTTGCATGTGCAAAAATATTTGGGAAATGGAGTGGTGTTTGAGGTGTTACCTGAGGCATATGTGGCTGAGTTTGGTGTGTGTCTGCTTGTGTTTGTCCGTCAAAGTAAAGGTGGAGGTGTCCAAATACACAGAGCTCCTCTATATTAGATATTCTATCCCTACGGCCAGGTTGTAGAGGTCTGACATTCCATTTCCACCTGTCAGCTTAGCCCAGTCCGACCCCACAAGTCAGTGTTTGGAGAAGGCACGGTGGGATGGAGCTGTGGTAACTAGCTAACCCGCTCCACAGCTGTCTCTCATACTGCTGTCTCCTTGAAAAGACGTGTAGCCATGCGCGCACACACACACACACACACGGCTGTGAGAACACTAAAGTATACAGCTATAGACCACACAACATAAAAAGGACTTCTAGGGTCATACTTCCCTTTTAAAGTTAGGCAATGTAAAAGAAATGAAACACACTAGTAGTACAAACAGTTCACGGATTAGCTTATTTAGCACAATATGTTGTTCACCAGATCATCTGCGAGCTATCATCTCTAACTTAACATTTGGTTTTTTCCCCTCAGCCTTCATTTGAGATAATTTTGGTTGCATCATTAAGTGCTATGTAAGTTATTAGTACTATTTAGTAGTTTCATATTACGAGTATAAGTATTATAAGTAATCAGCTAAAGCTATGTAAACAGGAAGTCACTGTAGATTCCCAATCTTTAGCATAACTTTATAAAAATAAGACTTTTTGGAGGGAACCAACATAGGGAAAAAATGAAGTGTGTTCCTGAAACTGAAACCTTTGAGATTTTAACAAAGTTAAACAACAATTACTTTGTGAGCATAGAAAAAACCTAGCACTGCAGCACTGGTACCTATGAAATTGTTTTTCAAACTACTACCGATTGTAACACATGAGGAGAGCAACACAACGTACTGCTGTGGACGACTGTTCCATGGCTGTAATTAGCGTAGTTAAAAATGTCAACATGATTTCAAATGAGGTTTGGTTTTCTTTTTTCTGGAAAAAAACCTTAATGTTGTGGTAATTTACCTCAGCCCTCATTATATTAACCTTAAAAGTTGACAATCCTTTGTGAATATAGGTATTACTTGTTTTTATTTAGTTTATAGTGACATCATGCTAACATAATATAATAAGTCATTTTTGTGAAATGCAATCTAAAATATTCCTAGTTTATGTCATTATTAAACAGCATTTTATCTAGTGTTATTTCATGTTAGAAAGCTGACATTAACCTTTTCAGTTAGTTCAAGTAGCTATGCAACAGTAACACATGGCAGTAACGGAGTGTAAACATTAAGCATTAACTAGCTAATCTCTAGCTCTATGAACTTAAAAACTAGAAAAGAGCTGGTCTGACCTGTAATTTAAATGCTGACATTTAAGAATTTACAGTATGCTAATGGAAGTAGGACATTTTTGAATAAAGCATTTATCTAAATTCTACTTCTACTACTACTACTACTACTACTGATAATACCACAACCAATAATAACAATAATAATAGTTAGATTTTCTTATATTTCATGAGGAAAAGACAGAAAGGAGAGGAGAATGATGGTGAGACACCATGTTTTTCTGGGCGTTTGAAAAAATATCACCCATCTCTATCTGTGTGTGTACGTGTGTATATGTTGACGCTGACACTTATGTTTTTGGATTTTTTCAAGCACATCTTGTTGATCCTTGGGTGAAAGACATTTCATATATTTTTTTAAGACCGACCTCTCTTTCTCTCTCTCTTTCTAGTGCTTACTCCAAAAGTGATTGGTGTGGCGATAGCACGGTACGACTTCAGCTCACGCGACACCCGGGAGCTCTCGCTGCAGGAGGGCGATGTGGTTAAGATCTACACAAAGTCAGGAGCCAATGGCTGGTGGAGGGGCGAGGTCAATGGCAGGGTAAGTGGCAGCCTTAAGACACAGCCTCGCATCACCAAATTCAAATGGGGAAAGTGATCTTTGCTGATTTCATACAGGGATAAACCTCTGATAAATGTAGCTTTGCACTACAATTATGTTTACATTCACTGATGTATAATAAAAGCAGAAAAGTTTCAGAACCTTCTTTAGCACCATTTACTCAAAAACCCTATTTTGTTTCTTCATTCTGACTGTTAAATTCTCATATCCACATTTTAAGTAGAGCTAAAAACAAGCTTTTGAAGAAGAAAGATTTGGTGGATATTCTCGTCTACACATACCTGGAAGGGACTCTTCAGATTTACTCTGTTTTATCTTTAGTCTGTTATGTACATGTTTCCAACATTTCTGTTCCCCCATATCTTCACTTGGAAGAGCTCATTTGCTGCTCTTTTATGTCTTAAATGCATTTATGTTCCCATCCAATACCAAGAGCGCTTTATAATCAGGCATGCAGCATTGAGAGAATGCTGGTTTCTAAATGCAGGGAAATATTAGTACTGACTCCCACTCGCATTCAGCCTCTGTGTGTGTGTGTGTGTGTGCGCGCACTGCGCTAAAAGAGAAACGCTTTTTTTATTTACCACAGTAGTTCACAAAACACACTCAGCACAGATACACATTACTGAGCCTGATGTGTGTGTTGATGTTGCTCTGGTGAAAACTAAACACTGTGTGTAGAGTCTGTAGAGAGCTGTTAGACTCTCTTTAGAGCCTTCAACCAGTAACAACAATCGCCACTGCTGGCTGGAAAAAAAGCTGTCTGAATCTGTCAATTGAAAAAACACTTTAGGATTATACCACTATAACCTTTCAATATCACTTCAATGGAATAGCAGGCTCTTATTGTTGGTTTTAGATAGCTTTAAAATTCATTTAATAGTTTATAGTAATGCTTCAGAGTATTTTATGTTTTCATAAATGTATGTTTGCTTGAAAATTGAGCTATCCACTATTTAAAACAGGCTATTCCAGTCATACAAAGTAACTGCCATTATATTTGTAATTAAAAACAGTCTAACTAGAATGATAATGATAATTATATAATTTAATGACACATAATCCGACTTAATCTTTTTTATTAAAAGGTTTTGGCAATGTAACCACAACAATTTTTTAAGCTCAGGTACCAGGTTTTGGAATATGGGAACAATTGCACATAGGTTAGTGTTGGAATCATTATGTATATAAGTTATCTCATATTTACTCTAATGATTCCAACAGTTAGAAAAAGATGCACAAATAAATGCATTGTTAAAGGTTCAGTGTGAAATATTTCTGAGGCTCTATCGACAGAAATGCAATATAAGATCCATAGCTATATTTTCAGTGGTGTGTAAAGACCTTACATAATAAACCATTATGGTTTTTTTTACCTTAGTATGAGACATCTATATCTGCAAAACCGCGGGCACCCCTTTCCAAGGATGTCGCCACGTCACTAAGTTCCTCTTGTTCTACTTCTGGTAAAATTCAGGCAGTGCAAACACGCATCATCATGTTTAATACCTACGTTAGAAGAAGAAGTAGTAGTAATAATATACTGCAGGGGTCTGCAAATAAGTTTTGCATCAGAGCAATATTTTCAACCATTAGATGGTGGATGAGAATATAAGCCATAATATTGACTCACATCAATATGACTCACATCATTCAAAAAATGGATTCTTCAGCGAGTGTTTCTCAGATCACGGCATGTGCTGCACTGTTTTTGTTTCGGTGAATTGATCCACATCCATCAACCTACGGACGCCTATTCAATTCCCCAGTCACTCCAGGACATTTAGGGGAATCATGTTTTCTGACTGCTCTTTCAGAGGTGTCAAGCAGGCTACAGATTCTTTCACATTATGTCATTCACAGTTTTCAAAGCAAAAGCTCAGTTCAACTACAGCACTGCATTATAGTAAAGAAGCTTCTCATGCTTTTATTTTGTAGGCAAAACCACTTAAGAGGAAGTGATTATGTGAGTAACTGTTGCTGTCATGACAGAGACCTATTTCAGCACCGCTATCAAAGTATTTATTTATTTGTATTTTGTATTTTTATTTATTTTTATTTTTGCTATCAAAGCACCATAATCTGGCAGCAGGCCAGATATTACTGTTGGCGGGCAGTTTTGGTGAAGGTCCAAAATCACAGAGAGAATTAATGTGCTTCTCTTGTCAATGTTTGTATAAACTGTGTGGTTTATAAAGGACTGTGGTGCAGAAACAGCGACAGTGTTTCACACTCTTGACTTACATTTTCCATGTTATCTGTCAGTGGCCAAGTAACAGTAACATCTGGTTGTACTGAATAATTAAGTAAATATAATTTCTTCATAAATATACCTAAAGAACCCTCATTTCTTGACTCTCTGTTGTCTCAGAAGAGATACATTTAGTGTTGTTGTCAGCCACCACAGCTGTCCTACGCTCTTTGAAAGGTTAGGGGGCAGTGGTAGACTGGACAGATGGTTGCAATTCACAACCTTCGCCACTAGATGCCACTACATCTTACACACGGAACCTTTAAAAAAAATAACCTTGTAATTTAATAATTTAATAATACCTTTAATGTGAACAGTGTAAAACATGATATAGTAGCCAATAGTGTCGTGTTGGATCTCAGAATGAAGAAAAATGGCCACACTTACCATTATTATGCCTTCACTATTGCCAGTAGTAAGTATGTAAGTAAATGTAAATTAGAGCTTTGTTACTTGAACAACTGCTCTATCTTACACACACACACACACACACACACACACACACACACACACACACACACACACACACACACACACACACACACACACACACACACACACACTCTCACACTCAGACACAGTATACAACTCTTCACTGTGGGCTGTTGAAAGGCATTCTGGTAAATGCAGTAAATCTCTATCTGAAGTAGAAAGCGCAAACGCAGGGAAAGCCAGTACGTCATAAATGATTTTAAATTACAACTGATGCTGTGAAGTATTTGTGAATGATTATTTATTCCACCTCCCCCTTCAGGTCGGCTGGTTCCCATCCACATACGTAGAGGAGGGTGAGGAGTGAAAGGTCCGACATGGGAAGAAGAGAAAGATGAAGAATGAAACGGCAGCAGTGGAGCAAGCAAACTGACCACATAACAGTAAGGAAGAGACTGATCTTCTGCACCGCTGCTTGCTCCAGTGTTACTTTTTAGAGCCAAGCAGCCCTCGATGAAGTCCTGTTGCCTACAACCATCCCAGAGGCCTTTGGGTGAGAGAAAAAGGGCCACAGTACATTGCAGATGCAAAAATGCCCCATCAGTTCTGGTTGACTCTGTGTGGCTAAGTGACTCCACCAACTAGCAGCTTGCCTGTCAGCGGGGCACAAGCCCTCGCCAGACACCCCCCCCTCTCCTCCTCCCCAACTTCATTCATCCATCCATAATTCACCCTCTCCCTCCCTCCCTTCCTCTCTCTCTGCCCCAGCCAGCCGCAGCCCCCAACTCCCACCTGTTTCTGCTTGCCAAGTCGGCCGTCGCCAATCTGTCAAAAGTAGATACTCAAATGTCACTCTTCCAGTCATAGGCTCATCCATCCATCCATCCATCCATCCAAGCATCCATCCTCCGTACCAACCCCCTGTGGAAGTCATCTGAGCTGGAAAAGACCCACACTGTAAAGTTTTTCCCCCCTTTCATCTCCTTCTCACTCTGAAGGGATTTCAGTCGGTTTTGACCTTGGCTGTGTGTTTGGTCCACTAATGCAGGTGGCTATTGATGACTTGATGACCCAGATTCACACACACACACACACACACACACACACACACACACACATACACACCACCCACCTCTCCTCCCCTTCAGATTATGATCATGCACACACTCTTACAGGAGATGTAAGAGAGGGATGGTGTCGGATAGCATCGCTTCACAGTGCCAGCAATTGATTGCTGTTGTTCCTATTTTCCTCCCACCTCCTACACTCTTTATCTCCAGCCCAGCCTCGCATGCTTTTAGTTGTCTTGGCTGTTAGCGATGCTCTGCTCTTATCGGTGGCAGCTCTGTCGACAGGAGCCAATTTGCCGAGGTTTTAGCTTATTGGAGGCATTAGTGGCTTGTTGGGGGAACAGGCCAACCTATCTAGCTGCCCACCTGTCCTCTTAACATAAAAACTAAGACAAGCAGAGGAAACACGAACGCAGCCCAACTTTGTACCCAATGTTCTGTCTCACGTTCTTTGCTTTTTTCCCAGCACATCTTGAATTGTTTTTGCAGTTTCATCATCTACAGACACGATGATTGAATACATTCTTGCAAAATTGAGCAACACTGCTCTGGCAGTCTGTGCGAGGCTGGGTCCCTAGATTTGTACTTCTTCAACATTTTACACCAGATTATGCTTAAAATGTCTTATCATCATCTTCCTAAGTGTTTGTGGAGACTTAGTGACTTCTTCTGTAACTGCTTGTTTAGAGTTTTTTGCCAATGAAGAATACAATTTGTTCAGAGAAACTGGCAAGAAAAACATCCAATTTTAAAAAAAGGTATTTATGTATGTAACACTTTAGTGCACTTTAGTGCAAAAGAACTGATGTCAACTTTTAGAAACCTTTTTCCACTGCTTACATCTTCTTCATAACTGCCACCCCCCACCCTTTTTGTGTTCCACTTTTATTCCTTGTATACATTATGCACACTGTTTCGACACAAGAATACAGTTTGTGCAGAAAAAAACTGTTTTGCAAAAGAAGAAATACCAATTTTAAAAAGGTATTTATGTATGTAACACTTCAGTGCAAAAGAACTGATGTCAACTTTTAAAAACCTTTTTCCACTGCTTACATCTTCTTGCTAACTGCCACCCCACCCCCTCACCCTTTCTGTGTTCCACCCTCACTCCCTGTATACATTATGCACACTGTCTCCTTAATCCACAGTGAAAAAGGATTTTCCCACATTTGAGGGAATAAATACCTTTACAGCAAAACACGCTTGCGCACACACTCGTTATGTTAACACACGCCAATATGTAGTCACAGAATAAGAAGGCAGTGTACACAGATCCAAAATAGTGATCAACTTATTTCTGGAGGTGAGGCCAAAAACTCCCCCAGCAGTTTAATGTTTTAATTTCAGCCAGGAAGTTGATCCCCTCTTTCATAGATCATTTATTTGCTGCAAAACAAACAACCAAACATTTTTCTTGGTTTATAAACATATTGAAATTTTAACTTAATTGTGGTTGGTGATTTCTATTGGCAGAAGGCAGGTAAACTCTCAGTCAGGCACCTAGTCACACGGCCATCCGAATATCATCCAGTCATTTCTGTGAAGATGGTCAAAACGTTACCTTGAACTAGTCCTTTAATTTCTTCCATTTGAAGCTGTTCTTTGGCTATGTTCCTCCTCACTCCGCAAATGCAGACTTTCACACAGTTACACACACCTACGCAGTGGCATTTTAAAAATCAACCCACTCTTTTTATGTTAAGGGAAACTATTTATGTAACATGCGATGTACATACAATGCAATACAATACATGTCACTGAAACACATAATGGGGTAATTTACTAAGAGGCAGCATTCTCTAGTTGACTATTTAAATGGGAACATGATGAAACACTCGACCAGGCATTGAATAAAGTCAGAACTTTTCAGTGCTAATATTGGAGTTTAACCATTTGTTAAGATTGAGAAGGCAGTTATGTGGCTACTCAGCCACAACAGCCCTCAGGGCATTGCCTGCTTCCATTCAAAGCTATCATCCTCCCCTGTCATGTCGTCATTGTGTCGATGCCATTGGGTATTATGTCAGAAATGTATTTTGTGAATCAAAGTAAGAATTCATTGTAAAGATATCCTTTTGTATGTACTTAATGGAGCCATTATGATCACTAATAACCCCCTGCCACTCCATGCCATTAGGATATCTATGACATTTATTTTCTGTTCTCAGTCAGATTGTTTAACAACTGGGCTGAACAAATGTGACAAAGAGGGTCATAATAATGTTTATGGGTTGGTTTTTTTTTGCATTGTGACATCTCCCTTTTTTTTTATAACTTTGTATTATCAACAGTGTCATTAAGCGACCACTAGATGGAAGCATCCTAAACACATCTCCTCCTCTCCAAGCAGTCACCTTCAACTTGCTAAAGTTTGGAGATGACATCATCTGATTAGGCGGTGAAGAATATTTAAGGAAGCAATTAGCATCAGCCTCAGACTTGTTGTTGTGACTCAGAGGGAAAGAGGACACCTCCAAGACAAAACCAAAAAGTTCAAAATACGCAAGACTGTTTTTCTAATGAAGTGATTAATGCTGCAGGTAGACTACACAGTATGCACTGCATTCAACATGAGATTATTTCAAAAATGAGTTGGATTGTAAAAGTGTCTGTGCAGCCCCTGACTTTTATCAGATGTTATCACATTCCCTGACTTTCTTTGACTTTCCTGATTTCCAGTAGGAACCTGCAGGATGATATTTCTCCTCCCCTCCTGCTTCCTAAAAGATGTGCAGTCTCTAAACAGTCCAACATTATGTTTATAACATCTTTAGGAAGTCTTCGGCGGCACAAATGCGATCCAGCTGAGCTTCTCCCCGTCTTGGGAGAAGTGGAGAGGCAGAGTAGGCCGCTGTAATCGCAGACTCCGGTAATCCACTCCCGCACTCCTCCTCTGCCCAGATGCACTCTGACAGCGGGGCCATTTACAACTGCAGGCCTTCCTCCCCTCCCGAGTGCGCTTCCAGATTTTTTTTTTTGTGTGTGTGTGTGTGCGGGAGGGACGGGAGGAAGGCTCAAGGGTATCTGTGATCTAATCATTACACCATCTCCTCACCTCAGCGACCCTGCTGCATCCATCTCTCTGTCGGCACCCCTCTCTCACGCGCTCTCTCACCTTGTCACTTCCCTTCTCTCTCCCTCGCTCTCTCTTTACTGCTCTCTTTCCCCATCTATCTTTAATCCAATCTCTGTGTTCTCGGTTTCTCTCTGTATTCTGTCCCTCACCCGACGCTCTGTAGGCTGTAACTGCGGCTGCTGTATGTTGGCGGGAGGAGAATAGAAGATTCAGTATTATCAGGAGAGGAGGGAGAGAGGCGGTCTGACTCTCGATAAACAACCCTCTGCAAAATGAGGACTAGTTTAATTTTACCACAAATTAATAGGCTGAGAGAAATGATGCCAATTAGAGGGTGAGTTCGCTCTCACCACTGTAGTCTTCTCGCACACAGCGTGTGCACAGATTATGTCCATATAGGCACACACCATGTGGAAATACATTTTGACAGGATTCAGGGCCGGGCAAGTCTTAACCCAGCAGGGGTCTTAGGATACAATCTCCTAACCAACACTGGAGGACAGTTCTGTAGTAACCTTTAGAGAGACATAATACCATACATGAAGATATATAATACTTCTGTCTTTCTGGGCTGAAAATCCATTTAAGCCAAGGGATCACTGACAAATCATCCACCCCTCTCTGAGTTATTTTGCTCACTCTTGGCTGAAGTTTGCATCCACTGTGCTCCTGTTCCATGTCAATGTTTTGTTATCCCTATGACGCCAAAGATGCATGCTGTGTACTCCAATGGTATGTCTCATCATAACCACGGTACCCGACCGCTGTGGCCTGACTCTATAACTGTGCAATCTAGACTGTGTAGCATTACCGTGTATTCTTGCTGTACCATACTGTAAAATATGTACATAGCACACAATAAAGATATACATAGCTTCTTCAAATGTGTTGTTATTTCACATCCCACATAATTGCAGATTTTCAGAAAAAGCAATAATATTGGGTTTAACAAATCAAATGTACTGCAACTTTCTTACAGAGGAACAACAGAAAAACATGCAAATATACGTAGAACATGTGACGTTCAAATAATGATTTTAACACATTAACTTAAATCAGTCTGAATTGTGAAATGTTTAGTTTTCAGAGGTTAAGTAACAGGATCTGATGAGTCTGTTGGCAAATAGATTTAGGTTTAGATGCTGAAACATTAAGTACAGGACTATAGCAAACGCACTTAGTTATATTTCACCACTTCAGAAGCAGAAAGTGGACATTCTGTACATAAGGTACCTCGCAATTTTAATTAACATTTCACTAAATTTTAGCAGCGAATATGAAAGATGTCCCCATCTTTACTGAAAATGTCATTCAGTGTGTGTATGTGCACTGGAGATTTCATACTGGACCATGATTAGACTCCCAGCTGGTTGTGATGTCACAAAATCCTACTCGTACTCGGACATCTTAAACTCTTTAAGTTGAGCGCAGAGAAACTTTCCAGCCTTCTAGTGTTAGACTCTACCTATACATCATTCTACACTGTGACACTCAAAGATCCAATTGAAATAAGTTAAGAAGTTAAACACACTTTACAGACAAGGTGAACTAAAACATACAAAAAACATGATTCCATTAGCGGCACCTCCACCTGACGCAACATAAAATGCTTCTTGCACATTAAAACGTCTGTAATAATGATCTAATAATCAAATATGTATACCAATTTAACTCTGACATAGACCAATTTGCTGCATTATGTATTTGACTTTTTTTTACTTTGGAGACTCTTAACTACATTTTGCTGATAATATTTACCTGCTATTAAGTTTTTGTCTGCAGGGCCTCTGCTACATGTATTTCAATCTGTGTGATCTACTGTAACTTTGGGAAAGGATTTGAATGCTTCTTCCGCCACCACAGAGGTGACGGCAACATAAACCAACTAAGATGAACCATGCAGTCAGTATAAAATGTATTTCAATTACTGTTATTGAATTGGCAGTAAATTGAATTAGATGGTGTCTAGACAGTGGGGGTGTTGATGAGATGAAGAGAATGGCTGAAGATATGGATGTGATGGGGAGTGGACTTTTGATGAGCTCGACATGGGCACTGAAGTGGAGGAGAACGGAGCGGGGGTGAGCAATATTACACTGAAATGTCAGCTGACCGCAGCACAGGGGGGAACAGATTTAATGTTTGGTCGGTTTGAGATAATTGTGAATAAATGAGGCACGGAGATAGTCTTCCTGATTAACTGATGAACTTACACTGAGCTTAATATTGTGCTGGGTACCACATTTAATAATGAAAGAGATAAATGAGTCACTTTGTTAAGAGGTTTTTAAACTTTCAAATGATATATTCCAATGAATGACTGTTTTCATTTAGAACCACATTGCTACTTTATAGACATTTTCAACCTCGAAAGCCATCTCTAAACAGCTCATTCGTATTCCAATTGTAATATGGACTCCAATATTTAATAATGGGCGGCACGGTAAAATGGTTAGCACTGTCGCCTCACAGCAAGAAGGTTGTGGGTTCAAAGCCCAGTTGCACCGGGAAGTGTGTGGAGTTTGCATGTTCTCCCCGTGTCTGCGTGGGTTCTCTCCGGGTGCTCCGGCTTCCTCCCATCATCCAAAGACATGCAGGATAGGTTAATTGGTGTTTCTAATTGGAACCCCACCTTTCGCCCAATGTCTGCTGGGATAGGCTCCAGCCCCCCCTGCGACCCTGTACGCAGGATAATCGGTTGACGATGGATGGATGGATGGATATTTAATAATATCAAGAATGTGATTTTTAATTCCTCAATGTGCAAACAGCACACACAAGTACCAGAAAACGCTGTGCATAATTGCCAACTCTTGTCAGTAAATCAGACATGTCATTCAGGCTCTGGCCCTGATCCTGGCCAGTCTCATCTCTGTTAGCTCAGCTTGCCCAGAAGTGACTTTCTGGCTAAAATTAGGACTTGGTCCTTAAAGTATAGTAGTGCTCATTAAATGGCTGCCATGGTGTTACTGCCGTGTTTGTGTCGCTGTTCCCTCCACAGGACTTATATAAACCTGCAGCCAGTGGGGTTCTGTTTCTCACTAGCTCATTGGCTAATAGGTGTGAATGAATGTGGGGATAACGGTGGGTCTTGTTGCTGTTATCACGCTGATAATAATGAACCAAGTAAACCAAACTTCTAATTATAGCAAGCTAAAATTATTGCAAAAAAGGTGAATGCTAGCAGTACTGTGGGTGTGTGAAACCATGCAGTGAACAGTTGTACAAGTGTGTACAAGACACAGACCATATGTTGATGCTGACTGTAGCTTTTTTGTAAAAATGATTGTGCATACTTGTGTGTGCGTGTGAGTGTGTGGGTGGTGGTCTCCTCGGCCATCTGGTGCCCAGTTACCTGCCGTTGCTGCAGCTAGACGGAGGCTCGGACACCAAAAGGATGAGAGGTGCTGGGCTGTAGCAGCCAGTGCTGATGGCACTGCAGGGGCGGAGAGATGCTGTACTAAATACCCACCAGGCGGCCTTGGCCTTGGCCGGGCCAGTCTGGATCCACCGCCAGTCTACTTCCAGCTGAGGTGGGACCACCAGTGTGACAGATGGCAGGTGAGAGGGTGACATCAGCCTTCTTCACAGCACACACAGAGATTGTTAGGCCCAAGTTTCTGGACTGCTGCAGACTCTCTGATACGAGATGGATTTTGAAGATGAGCAATGATTTTCACAGCTCACCTTTGTTGAGACTGATAAGAGGAGAAACTTGTGTCACTAATTGTATAACGGCAGGGGAGGCTGATAGTTCATGTTGTTCCCCAATCAGAGAGTCCTAGGCACAGAGTGCTCAAAGTACATTAAACTTAAACTGCCTATGTAACAGATTCTGTAGTGTAGGTTCAGTGGCTCATGGGTGCTGTCTCAGAGTCACTAAATGCAGAGGTGGAATGTACATTTATGGACGTACTGTAAAAGCACAAGTACCTCAAATATTTTACTTTTTACTCCACAGTATTTATTTTGACCGTTTTATTTACTAGATTCTGACTATAAATGCAAATTATCAACATATACAAATGATCTAAATACTTCTTCCACCACTGGCTAAATGCTGTGAAACCCAGCCAGTTCAGGAGAGACATGCCCAGAGTGTGCTATATGTATTAATGCTGTTCCTGGCCAGATAGTAAAAGTCAGCACAGAAATAGACACAAGCTTCTCGTCCATCGTCCCTCTAGCCAACTCAACATAACAAAACACAACACAGAGTCAAGGGGTTTGTTTAACAAGCCAGTTACAGTAGTGTCTGGCTAAAGTCAGTTACACATGCTCCAGAGGCAGTGCAACCTGTATCACCAGTCCAACCTGAAGGATGAGTAAATGTGTGTAAACTTTATATTTTTCAAACTTTATGTTGTAATAGTCAGTTTCAAAATTTAACACCTTGCTGCTGTTCTCCAAAGAATATAGATCCCTCTTCACGTGGATTTTTGAGACCAAAATACCATTGCAAATGGAGATCTTTATCTGCTGCCCCAGGCTTTACCAATAAAATCAAAAAAGTATGCCGCATTTTGCTAAAGATACATTTTTAGATTGATTTCCCACCTCCCACCAGGTAGCCATTTCAGATCATACCAGTACATTTAGCTCAGTGCCGAAAAGAGCCGCGTGTAAAAGTAATGTTGTCTGAGACCAAGCCTGAAGTCAAACTAAAGCAAGAGGTCGTCCTGAAAACTTGTGAAGTGAAATGAAAACGTGTGAAAACACAGCTTGTGAATATGGCACGTGCCTTGTTACTTCACAAGGAAGAGATTCTGCAGCATATGTTGGTTTTCTTATTTGTATTTGCCCTGCTGGGTACTTGGAAGATGATCTTCTTCCATTGTAGAACTAATAACAACCAAAGGATGTCTTGCAGGTAGTAAATCAACCCAATACTTATGGTACCCTATTGAAGACCGCCAGTTAAACCTTATGTACTTATATGGATTTATACGTATCCGGACTGCCTGAACATACAAAAACACCAGTGAGAACCTGAAACAAACTGACCTGCTGAGTTCACTGAACTTTTGTCTTGTTTCAATTTAGCACTTGTTAACACAGGTTAATATTACCTTAAGACCAATAAAAGGGTAAACAAATAATAAATGTGATGTACACAAACAAATAACATTAGGCATGAAGTCAATAATTCTTGTTAGTTTAATTTGTGTGCTACTCCTTTAATAAGTGCAGCGGTAACAGCCAATCAGAGTGACTCCAGCGCCGCGTGCTGGGGAGAGAGGAAAGGCAGTAGCCCAAGAAGTAAACAACAGAGAAGTCCGAAAACCAGGTAGGAGAGACTGAGATAAGAGTAAAAAAACAAGTTTTGAAGACTGTAAAACCAACTCCTTGTTTTCCATTTTTTTGGAGGATTTTGTGTTTGCTTTTTGTCCACATCGCTGGATTCTGGTTTTGTTGCTTTGAACAAGGATTTGGTGAGTGAAAGCTACTATTTACAACTTATAAATTTGCATGCATTCCTTGTTTTATTTCCGAGCTGAATGTAACGTTAAGCCTGAAGTGCCAGTAGCTAAACTAAGAAAGTGTGAATTATGTTGTATGTATTTTGTTGTTTTATTTGTGTGAAAGAGTTGAAAGGCGACATGCAGCAGGCATGCCATTTTTTTTATTACTGTAAACTGTAAAAACAAAAACGTTTTGGTTAAGTGAAGTAAAGAGAAGGTGAAAGGAAAACTCTTAAAATAGGCCTTACTAAGATAAAATGAGATCTTAAGTTAACTCAATGAGAAAATGAGGAACTGAATAACAACTTAAAAGACCTTAAGTTGGAAATTATTTTGTATTCAATTAGGTTCAACCCAAACCAAAGAGAGGTAAAAATAGGAGGAATAACACATTTCCTGAGATCTGGATATTATTAATGTTAAATAATCCCAAGAAATTGTTGTTTCTTTTTGTGCATATGACTGTGGATATCTACTACTAACTCATATATATATATATAGGCCGACAGTTCAGACTTACTTCTTGGTCTGTGGTCTGACCTTGGTCTGGTTATTACTGAGGTCTAGTAATAAACTGCTCCTCCGAACCTAGACTCTGGTCCAAGTAATCTCTAATATCTACAGTCACGGTTACACTGCAGTCATTTGTCTGCCTCTCCTTCCATCTCCCTTTCCAAATCCCTGTATCTCGTATAACCTGCCATGTGTTGACTTCTTCGACTGCACTCCATATATCCCAGTCTATTTCTCACTCTGTCTCGCTTGTGCTTTCTCTGGGTTTTTTTTGCTGTCTTTTGGGGCCATGAGGGAGCCATCATCATTGCCAGACGTTATGGCTGCTGTGTGTAAATATCAAGCAGCCCCTCCCCCATTTGTTTTCCTGGAGACTATCAGCACTGCATAAACACTGAGGTGCTGTCTATGGAACACACTCAAGACAGCTCATCACCATAAAACACACACGCCTACACACATTTGCCCATTCAGTGCCACACACACACACACACTCCTGTATCGGCTGTTATGGCCATCTTTCTTTACAGGTTGCAGCTATATTATTCTAGGCTTTACTTTGTTCTCATACATAGTTATGTAGTCATGGTGTGTTGATTCAAGGGGAACTCATAGCCCTGTGTGCATGTTGACATGGCTTGCCATTTCTCAGAAGCGAAGTGTGTGCATGCTGATTGCATTTATTCCAACTGGCACCTGCATGAAATGAAGGCATACTCTAGTGCACTTTTCAGAGCTGCAGTTCTCTGTTGTAGACAGTTTTTTTTTTCAAATTCACACATCCAAACAAACAACAAACACACACAAGCTGTACAGAATTTGCGGCCCCCATGCACACACTAGTAACAGATGGTGGCACAAACATTGCCTTCAATAATAATCAGCATTATAAAGCAGTTGAAAATGTATCCTTTAATTTGCTGAAAGGCTTGCTCCAATTTTTATTTAACCACATATTTGCAATTTTTAACACATTCTATTTGAGAGGGTAAATAAAGCCTCAATGCAGTGCTGTCCTTCCTTCAAGGTCAACAGGTACTAAACTTGCTGCACAGCTGAAGCTGCATTTAGCAGCGTGTATGTTCCAGCCTAAATGCACTGAAAAAACAACCGGCTTGACAAAAGCATCTTAACAGGAGTCACATGTATAGTTGATACTTGCAGCAGTTATATTCTGTCTGTGCTGTAAATAAATACTTGGGTGTGATGACACCCTGTATGTTCCACACTCTGTGCACACTTTTTTCTCTGTGCATAAATTGATTAAAAAAAGGAGGAGAAGAAACACGAGAGTAGGTGTGTGTCATGCCTGTGATACCTGTTCCTCATACCTGCAGCTGGAAGAAATTGGTCTGAAAGTTGCAATAATACATAATGTAATGATACTTTATAGTCTGTATTAATGTTGTATCATTACAAGCATTGACATTAAACAACTTTCACACAGCAGTATCATCTCTATTATTCGAATGCATGACAGTAAATATTCACAAAACTACAATACTGAGAAATAAATTATGCCAACATCAATCGTAATGCTGACATAATGATGCCTGGCATTATTCTGCTATAACCATTAAATGTGTACATTCGTTAGTTACCTCTCTACAGTATACAGTAGTTTGCATTGTCAGGGCCGGGGTCCGCCATTCATGCGCTGGATTCAGATTGTGTGCACATGCACAAGGGATTCACAGGAAAAAAAATGTGCATGTGCAGGGACAAAATTCAAAAGACAAGAGCTGGAACATTTGCAAATTGCATGTCATTTGTGCACATGCACATTGTGTCACGGTGACGCAACTGGAGAAGCGGAGTGGTTCGTCCCAGGCATTTTGAAGAGGTATCAAGCATAGCTGCAACTTTTTCTCAGTACCAAACAGTAAGGGAAAAGAAAACACCATTATATAAACACCCAGGGTAAGTATGATGCAGTATATAAAGATAAGATGAAAAACGGCGTATCTGGGATGTAAGTCTTAAAGTAAAGTCTGCCATCATTGTTTCAGAAGAATTGATTCATGTTTAATTTTGATCATGACTTTGAAGTTTTGTAATTTAAATGCAAATTTGGCCTTCGATGCTTTTACTGAACAATTTAATCTTCAAAACTTCATACCCAGAGAACTTTATTTAAACATGTAGTCAGTATCCCAAAGCTTCTACATGTACCAAATCATGCTGAATTATTGACAAATGTACAATAAAAAAGGCACCTAGAATTTTCCATTTAATGCACTTGTGCAGCCTTTAAAACATGGTGTGCTGGATTTAAATATTTTTCTCAATATAAATGTGATATTGCTTCAAGGCGCCGCTGTGACACACAGTCACAGAATATAAATGTGATGTTAGTTAACAAGTGGAAATCTAACTTTGAAGCAACCTAAATTAACTTCAACTGCCCTTTTATTTTTACTTCAGTAGATTTTTAAGCCAGTATTTTGTCTTGTACTCAAGTGAAAATTTAACACAGCCCAGGTACTTCAACATGTCCAGAAGATCCTGGAATTCTTCCCTCCCCTGTAGTTTGTTGGGAAGGCCAGAGCTCACACTGATCCACTCCAAACTGGCAGAGGAGATGAGGGAAACTATCACTCTGTATCGAAGGCTACTGTCTTGGTTACATTTCATTTGCCACTCTGTTCCAATTGCATTATCTCATCATGCCTTTTATTATTGAATTGGGTATGGGAGTATTTTTTCCAGTCTCATAAACCTTGTGTTACAGGATCTTCACTGCTGAAAAAACTACTACAGAAAAGCAATGCAGCATGCCATTTGCCTAAAATATCAATTGTCTACATGACTATCAAATTTGGCATGTTAACTGCCTGAATGTCCGCTCTTGTATTTGCCCTTCTGTAATATTTGGTCTTGTCTGTGAACTGTTTTCATGTGGGGATTCACACTTACATATGTGTGCCTCAACACATTCCTCAGTGCTTCTTCTTTAAATGCCAGATAAGGTTATTTTATGTGCTGTCCGGAAGCTTCACACCCATTATTTATGTGGAATGTTTGTGGAATGCATAGAAATGGAAGTTTACAGTATGTTTGTGTGCATGTGTGTTTTAATCTGGAGCTCTGTACTGCATCTCTGCAAAGGCAGAGAGGTGAGAGAATAAAGGGTTTAACATTTTAAGGCTCTTAGCCAGGATGTTTAACAGAAACATTAGTTGTAAAACCTTTTTGTCTATCTAAGAAAGAAGAGGACATGTACCACATCCATATCACATGACTTCCATACACTGAGATGACAGTTACTGCTACTTTGCTAAGCTAGGTTAGTTACAAGCCTAGCTTTGCAGGACTTCAAGTGGCATTATTTTTTCTCTCCATTATAATTCTATTTAGCTGCTGCCTTATTTGTGTAGTATACTAAACTCAAGAAATAAGATGGTTAGAGCATAAAAATAGGTTTTTCAATTACAGTAAAAAGGGGCTACATTAGCTTTAGCTAAGGCTATCATTGCAAGCCAACTAAGTAGTCAGAATATGTTTTTTCCACTACAGTGACAAATGTCAGTGTTTGTTATGTACGGAAGCTCTAAGCGGCAATCTTTATCTAAGTATTTTTTTATTCCATATTCCCGTGATAACGGGATCATTTTCTCATGATCTCGGGATCACAAACCATAGCTGAATACAGAGGTCGGAAGGTGTGTTTCTTTACGGTAATGTCAGATACATTGTCAGTGCCACTGGTTAGCTAAGATGGTAAAGCACAGTGCTTCCATTCCAAGTATTACATGTTCAACTCCTGCTCTCAATGATTGTTTTTTCTTATTTTGTGTGTTTTTATTATCCTATTCAGCAAAGTTGTTATGAAGAGATTCAGGGGAATCCAATCACACATTTCCTGACGGACAAAGGTTCAGAAATCTGCCTGTGAATGATGAAATTACCTTTAACCCCTGTGTTGAACTACTTTTTTGTTATCTCAAGATCACAAGAAAATTACCCCAGTATAACGAACAACAAGTCGTTATCTCGAGATCATGAGAGAATTATCCCGTTATCCAGCAGTAAAAAAAATATTTGAATGGATAGCCGCTTAGGGATTCCGTAGTGAAAGTCAGATTCTGGTCTTAACTAAATTTTGACCAAATTCATGGCTACAGTGTTTTAGATTTGTATGGCAGTGTAGTTTTCAGAATATGTTACACATACTGCAGCATGTATATATAAAAGCAATACAGTAATAAAGTAATAGGTGCTGATGCTCTTTAACAAAACCAAACTTTAAATCCACTGTTAACTGAATAAAATGTGTGTAGGTGTCATACTTTACACACAGCTGCAGCCATATTTGATTATACTTTACCACCATACAGTAGCTCATAGCACACCTGTGGCTAGAGGTAGTTTTGTTGATAGCACACACACATACAGTTCTCTACATTATGTATGCAGACCCATATTTCCTGCTGCGTTGCAGAGGGAAGATGATGGAGATGTTAGAGGCAGAGCTTCTATTTTGGGGTATTTGAGTCAAGCTCACTCTTTGCTTTGCCTCTCTCTTTCCCTCCTAACCTCAACTGGCAATCGTACCATTTGCAATGTGCCTATTCCCCAGTGTCCCCTGAAGCACCTCCAGATGTATTCAGCTCCCATTTGTCATTCCTGGGAATGTGGTGGCGTCAGCAGTTATGTCCCAACCTCCACTGATGGCGCCACACCACCACTACGAGGAGTTCCAGCTCCGCCTGAGGTCACCCTACTCCCTTATTACAGTTTTTTACCTTCAGCGTGATGGATAATGATGTTGTTGCCCTATTTAGTCTGCTGTGGAAACCACGCTCACGCATCAATTGCTCATTCAGTTGCATTTCATTTATGTGCTGTCTCGGTTCTCATAGATCTGTTAGCTACACTGGTGCATTTAATGCCAGGGCTGATTTTATCAGAGTTCCCTTTTAAACTAATATGTTTTCTCGTTATCTGTGATCGCAAACTGAGTAAGAGTCAAGTGTACAATGCAAAAGAAAGAGGCTGCGTCAGTAAGTACAGTACAATAAGCCTCATTCACAGCAAACAATGAGACTTGGAAAGACATTAACAATGGTTTGTGACAATGTGCCACATGAGTAGCATACACACTACCAGGACCTTGAAACTGAAACAGCTAAAGGGAATATGGCCACCATACTAATACATGCTTTTCTTACTGTGACATGTCAAAATCTCTTTAATTTTCAATATATGGCAAAGCACACATCAAATGCCTATAAACCAAAATATTACGTCTATACATCATTTCTCATCATTTCTCTGTCAACATCCTCTTCAATGGGTTCGCCTTTGCCTTTAGCTGCCCTGGGCGGGGCCACATTCAATCTTATGAAAGTTGTTCAGTAGCGCATGAAGCCAAAAAAAGCCATTTCCCCTGTAAAGAAATTACCTGGATGAATGAATTACCAGAGACTTCCAGCTAACTTACGGTTTAGCCCTACATGTGGATCTTCTAGACTTTCCAAATGTTATTGGACCGAATGGATCAAATTCTGATGGTGAATTGAGTCATGTCGCATGGGTTGTTTGAAAATTATCCATCGCATTACAGCCACTTCAATCACAATATAAGTCAATTAGGAAGAGTCTTTTTGGGCCACGTGATGGAGCCGGAAGTTATTTCATGGTTTTGCCATTGTGTTAAGTTGGCTTCAAAACATTTCCTGGGTCACTGGGTCATTACTGTTCTGTTTTTGCTCTACAGTCCTGCCACATATCACACGTGATAGCTGACTATAAAAATTGAGTTCTGCAGTGATGACATAGCTTAGTAGCATCTCCCTTGTTCCTATGATAAAATGTAAATGGCATTTTTCGACTGGATCTTGAATTATTGCAGAAAAAACTGGCAAAAAATGATACCTGCATGTTTTCTTCATTAAGGTTATCTTTATAAATGAACATCAATTTTGAAGCATAAATGCAATCGCCAGAAATAAAATACTACAAAATACACCTTGGTTGCATGACTTCACCACCACTAAGCTTCCAACTTCTCACTTCTCATTTCATTTTTGCACTGTTTGGCATGATGGCATTTAATGTCCCTGGAAACCTCTGTAGTCTCATTTAGCCACTTGTTAGCAACTGCCTTTTTGCATGTAAAAGCCTAAAAATTCAAGGTTTTAACTTACCCATTTAAAAAAACCCACTGACTTTAAGACAAGGGAATCGGAAGTGAAAAAATTCTAACTAATTTTCCAGGTTTTAGAAATCGTTCCTGAAACAGTTCTCCTGAGTTCCTGAAACAGGCTCAGAAGTGCAGCTCCTCTTCTCCTTACGTATATATACACCCCAATGGTCTGTGATTGGTTACCAGATTCACCAGCCAATAGCATAAGGGAGGATGATGACATAAAACTGAGAGCCTGAGCCTAACCCATTCTAACGTTCACACATTCATTGGGTGAAAAAAAAATTCTAAGTTTACAATCCCAATATATGACAAAAGAGTCATGCACATAGTGACGTAGATATAGTATAACAAAACCTTTTATAATGGGAAGAGAACATGCTACAGTTTACAAAGTTTACAAACACTACACAAAAATACATTCTTCCAGGAAACATTGTTTTCTTGTTTTAAACAATTAAAGGTGGGCTATGCAATTCAGGAGAAATCCAATATGGAAAATACCATGATAATTCTGTTACCAAAAAAAAAGAGATGTGATTTGTACGAAAGGAGTTTTGCATAATGAAGAATCGCATCAGGTGGTGAGAGAATATGTTGAGCCCTCCAGTGAACTTGTTGAGCATCTACCGGCGGCCCTCATTTGAAACAGCTTTGACAGCTCTGCTCTCATCCCTGGTAGCTACAACATTCACCTACGGAAACACAAAAGCCCAGGGGCAGCATACACTGACGACAATCTAATAAATTAAACTCAATTAATTACCATGTTTAGCATAATTCTGGAGTTTAACAAAGGTCTTTGTGGTAGATGTATGCATTACGACAATTACTCATTTTGATGAGCGGGGATTATAAATGAGGCAATTAACGCGCTGTCACATTGGAGGGGAAAGAGCCTCGCTGCTCATTCTCTGAATCCTATTTTTTGCATGTAAACTTCAGACTTGAGTGTAGTGGCAGTGGCTGGTGTCAGGCTGTCAGAAGGGGAGGGCTGAGGGTCAGCTGGGTGCTGGAGTGACCGGGACAGCAGTGGACAGTTGACCCCATCAAAACGCAGAGCTGCTGTGTTAAGGCGGAGATGCTGCGTACTTCCATCCTCTCGGGTTAACCTGATTTAACTCAACAACAACAACACACACTCGCATGTGCACATACACTTAGGATGTTAAACCTCTCTTTTCTGCACTTCATATGGGCACAGACACACATAAACATAGACACAGAGATACACACACACACACACATGCACACTGCCTGACAGCGATTTAAGTCCCCAGGCGAGAGCTGGGGCTGCAGAGAGGGGGAACACATTAGCCTAATAAGGGCCATCTGGTGGCCATTCATTAACTTGACCATCCTTGAAGTCCCTGACCCAAAATGTCATTTTTCACTTTGCTGAGGAATCCGTTAGGTGACAAGATGAACTTGGGCCAAATTACCAAAGATGGAAAACGTGAGCGAAAAAGGAAGACAGAGAGTGAGAGAGCAGGGAAAGAGGAGGGATGTGAGAAGGACTGGTGGTGGAGGGGAAAAATAGAAAGACTGACAGGGTGTGGGAGCATGAGTGAAGCCAGAAAGGGAAGTTAATTAGCTGATACTGTATACACTGTGGGCTGATCTGAAGCATTAGTGACACAGTGAAATGGAAAAACACTTTTTCACCCCATTAGCTAATTCTTTATATCATCATAGACGGACACCTATTCAACAATGGGGTCCAAACATTTGACAAATTTGGTATTTTTTCCATTAAAAAAACAGCTCAATACTTCATGAAAAAACATACCAGTGAAATTTCTTTTTCGACACCTTGAAAAAAACCCTCCTTTCCTCCTCACATCCTGCCCAAATGTCCAAAAGACACAGGAAATGCTTTCTGGATCCTTTACCTGCGACAGATGCTGTACCTATGTAGTGCATGTCAGACCTTGACTGACACTCATTTACCATGATAAGTGATTCTTAAATGAGTGTACGCTCACACACGTGAGCCGCAAAGCCCTCATGCAACAGGGGGTCTGCACGGGTTTAATCAAGCTGTCTGATTAGATGCATGTTTGGAGAAGCACCTTTCTGTCTCCTACTAAAACACTCCACAAGGTCATATGCAAAAGCTCCTACTATTACTGTCTTAAATTCTTTCAAGTGGTAATGTGAGTGATGTGTTTTTTTCAGTCCTTTGGTGTTAGGCAGTCATTGCTGCTCTGTTTGTGCTCTGCAGTTCCCATAGATCAGTAGCAAGAGGATAAATGTGTTTTGTTTAACACTTATTTCTCACTATGTTCAAGGTTATTGTAAATAAATGGAACCATTTTTTGTACTTCAGGTAATATAGATGTTGGAGTACAGTTTTACATTATTGGAGCATGTTGAGAGTTATGGAGATAAAATGTTGCACATTTTAACACTTTTCTTCTTTAGGATAATAATGCACACATTGACTCAGCTTTGTCAATACTACATTGCTATGCGTGTATGAGTGATGTTGCGTGTATTAGCGAGGGAGAAAGCTGGAGTTTCTGTAGGCGTTCTTTGTGTGGTGTAGCATGTTCTTTGTAAATCTACTTTGTCAATGTTCTCAGAAATATCTTCAGTGTCATTCAGTCTGTTTTCTCTTTCCTTTCCACTGATTAAATACGTTTTTCTTCTGACACCTCCTGGCTGCTCTTGTGATTATCAAAGCACCTTGAACCCTTGTTTATTTAGCATTTCCAGCAACATGGCATAATACAATAACTAAAAGCTACACATGCATCCATACAGTGAAGAAGGTGAGCCATTGACTTTGGGATTCTACAACCAGGCTAGCGTCTCTGTGTCTATCTTAGCAGTGCTTTGATGTAAATACTATGCTCAGACTGACAATGCTAACATGCTGGTGTTTAACATGTGTAATGTTTACTGTAGGCTGTCATCTTAATTTAGAATGCTAACATGGCTAATTAGCACTCAACTCAAAGTACAGCATTAAATTTTACCAAAGTATTTTGACATGATGTTGATGCCAGATGAAAAGGAAATTGTACTGCTTTGACACAAGTGAGATGCATAACTAGGGGGGTTTTGCCCATGAAGACTAACATTGGTAAAGAGTTTGTCTGGTCATGAAAAACCTGGAAAGGTTTTGGGGGGGAAAAATCCCAAAAGTGTTGGAAAAATCATGGAAATGAGTTTCTGTTACACTAATCAGAGATGTGATTTTTCTGGATTTTTTGACCTGAAAATGTGCCCCATGTCAATCATTTAAAGATCTGTAAAGATAATTATCATGCTGCTCTGTCCTCTCCTCAGCGCATTTGTTTCGAGGGCGGAGCTCAGCTCGTGCACACAGTCTATGGTACACACACACGGTGGACAGCAAAGAGGCCGCGGTGGAGGCAGCGAAGCAGGTGAAGAGAAGGGTTTAAGTGGTAAAGCAATGTATTATTCAGGGCTCATTGTGACCATTTCTCTCGCATGTGACCCTAAAAAATAGATATGTGCCCCCCTGCCATAGTAGGATTGGCTGGTTGCTCTGTGGCTGCAGGGGCTTAAGCTGTTTTAGGAACAGCAACAGAGATGCGTCAAAAAGACAACAGTGATAAGATAAGGAAGGCCTGGCTAGCTGGCTATTTAGCGATATCAAATAAATTTTGTTGAAACGTGTTCAACTTTTCTTGTTTATTTTCCTGCTTTTGTCTTATGCCAATCTCATTTCTGACTCATCTATCATCTATCAAATCATGACATCTATCAAAGGTTACTCTTAAATGTGAATGAATATGTTGAGCTGCTAAAGGGGGCATTCAGTTTACTACCAACATGACGAAACCATTCATTGTTAAAATTTCAGTAGGTGGTTGATTGTGTGGCCAGAATCCACACAAGTGTACATGGTGGTATTATGCTTGATTTTGACACTGCTTTAAAACAGTGTGTCACCATGATAAGCTCAGTTATATTTATATCTTCATCACTGAAGTCACTGTGCAGGAGACTTTAGAGCAAACATGCCATGCATAATTATTTCACTCACACACCTGTTTGTGTCCCTGGGGATAAGCGAAAGCAAAAAAGGTATTTTTTCTGCTGCTTGGAGACGGCTCCTTAATGAAGGTCTTCCTAGGCAACAATCTAGCTTACTGACTGCATTTGCTCATCAGCGCAAACCAGACAAAGAAGAGATTCTCACCTGGTTGGACACGAGTTTCAGGGAACAAAAATCTTACATAGTCTCTCATTATCCTATTTTACTATGGGCTTCAAAGATGAAAATGTCGCTTTGGTGTCACTACATCATGCACTGTGTCTCTAATGCAAGCTTCTCTTTAAAAACTGGTAATTATATTATAAAAAAAAAAAAGTCCAACATGTCATTGTCCCACATTTGTTTCAAGCTGCGCAGTGGTTCAGTAGTCAAGCTAGCACTGAACTCAGAGAACTGAAGCAGGTTGGATGTGGCTTGCTCAATGCTCAAGGGCACTTTAATTCCAGTAGATGAGGAGCAAAGAGGGAGATTTTCATTTACTTTCCCTGGTTGTTGCTGCTGAGCTGCCAACCAACACACTGTGCTATCCAGTGGTCCAGTTGCCAGGCTGAAGGACTTTTAGCCATATTTGTCTCTTACCAACGTCTTTCGCTTGATTCGCTGCCAGTCTTGGCTGAGATATTCCCATTAGTAGGGCTAAACCACAGCTGATTATCCCACCCTTATTAAAGCTCCAGGGATGCCAGCACTGGAGCAAACTGTACTTTACCGCACCAGCTCTTTTGTTCTCCCAATAAAAGGGAAGATACAGGAATGTTGGCTAATGATGGCATAGATGACCATCTTGGCCCTCATTTGTAGTTAGTAGGCAGCATGAGGCATCACTCTCTCCCTTAGACTGTCACCCTTTCACTCCTCTCTCCCACTACATGGTGACCCTGCAGACACATCAAAGATAGCAGGAATTAGCCTGCCTCTTTGAAGGTGCACAATGCCACAGTGATGCTAATTCTCTAACCTCCATCTCCCCTTTAATGTGAAAGAAACTTCAAATGAAAATATCACTGTCAAGTGTGGCCTCATTTTTCTCAGAAACAACTGGAGAAAACAAATGGTAAGGGAGGGGGTTATTTTGCCAGCATTGTGTTATATGTGAAAACATCAAGCTTTTCTATTGCTGACTAATTTTTTATTCAAACAACCAGTTCAGGCACTCTGGTCTTTTCCTAGTGTGGTCTCACATGTCTGAAACGGTTTTTGCACATCAGGTGTTTTGCCATAGGCATGGCACAGAATCAATTCCAGTTTTGACACCTGTCTCTGGTCTTAATAGTACCAACATTGAACATTGATGGAACTGCCTTGAAGAGGAACAGCCATGTGAATGAATACTTGTTGCGGCAACAAATTACTGTCAAAACATATCCACCCTTAGTGACAGTAATATGACAGAGATGACTTTCATATTTGATTCATTTAATTTCCTGGTTGCTGCACACGACAATGAGGGCTTTACAGTCAGTTTACACGATAATGCGATCAAAACAGAAAAAAAAGAAAGATGGAAGAATGGAGAGAATTGTTTCCTAAAGATAGAAAACAAAACAATCTAGTTTCACAGGATTATTGTTTGGCATGTGAGCTTTGTGACTTTTTATTTGAACCTGCGTTTGTTCAGTCTATCAGTATATTGGAGTGTTGACACTGTGGTTGCACACGCTGTTTGTCCACAGCATACACGAAAATGGCCAGTGTGGACTCAGGTTGATACTATACACACACACACACACACACACACACATTACGGGGAAGAGCATGACACGGGGAAAAAAGAACACAATCTGTTACTTCAAATCTCACCACTTCTATATTCAGCCATTTGTTTTGTTTTTGACCTTATCTGACGTCACAATAAAATTGATTAATTAACAATTCATCAGTTCTCACAAAGCCTGACAGTGTGAACCATTACAGGGCGGTCAGACCAGTTTTGTAAAAAACTTACATTCTAAACTGAACATACAGTAAAACATATAATTAGTCATAATATATCAACAAACTTGGAGGTCTCATTTTTGTTCAACCACAGACCAAAAATATAATGAAACTTAATGAAAAAATATAAGTTATAAATTAAATAACCCAAACAACATTTTATACAAGTAGAGATGACAAGATGATTAGAATGACATTGAAATTAACAGGACATTTTTCTTTCAACAATAAGTACTTACTTACTTTTACTGCTTACTTTTAAAACTGTAAGTACATTTTCCTGATTATACTTACATACTTTACTTTAGTAACATTTTCAAGTGCATGACTTTTACTTGTGTGGTATTAATTTTACTTAAGTAAAGGATCTGAATACTTCACCCACCACTCATTGACACATTAACACAAACATAACATGAGTATTTTGAATTATTATTGAAAGGGCAACCTGTTTATAATGAATGCCATTGTTTAATAAAAAGGAAAGTTTGCCTAATGTATTTTTAGATTTGATGTGTGCAATGCCTGGCAAACATAACCATACTAATAGTACTTTACTTTTGATACTTAAGTATTTTTAAAAGCTGGTACTCCTTATTTATTTTTATATTTAAGTCTTTAACTTTTAGTGGAGTAAGATTTAGTAAGGGTACCTGTACCTTTATCCAAGTACAGGATTTGTGTACTTCGTCCTCCACTGGACACATGCATGGAAAGATATGTCTAGCCCAGAGCTCAGTGTGCACCTTTGTCATTCTTGTACCTTGCATATTGTAAAGTCATAAATTTCCAGCAATGAGCTTTTAATATTATAAAGAGTACGGTCTAGACCTGCTCTATAGTAAAAGCCTGAGTGAACTCCTGTAATGATTTGGCACTATACAAATAAAAGTGTATTGAATTTGATTAAAAACAGCAGTGGTGGGTTGGGTTAAAGTCCTTTTCAGTGAGCCACAGAGCATTAGCAGGAAATAAGGTTATCGGTAAGGCAGACACTGTGCAAGAAAATGATTCAAACAACAATTATAATGATATAGTCTAAGCTGAATAGATTGTTTTGAAAACATTTCAGTAACTGGAATCTACCAGGGTGTAAATATTTGTTTGACTTCCTGTCGTTGTAGATAAATAAAAGACAGCCTGTACTCCTTTTTTTTAAACAAAAAAATGGTTTTGCCTATCTAGTAAAGATTGCAGTGACACTTCACTATACAGATGCAGTAATTAGAGTTACATGTAGAATATCATTGAAAACAACTGCAACTTGCAATGGAACATGTCTGCTTAGAAATTTGGCAATTTAGAGCACACTGGTCTCTAAGCAATGTCTATAGAGAGGATTGAATCTCCCATATCAGCATTGCTCCTCAAAAACAACCAATATTAATTTGCAAAGTCTTATCAGCATATCATATCAAATGCTCCAGTCTTAAATTTTAGCTATGTTTTGTTGTCCTGTCCACTTTGTACCTCCAGCTATAGCCTTACCAAGGCATTACAGCCAGCTCAGCCAGCATTGCTACCTACACTATATTTATGTCTAAATCCATTCACAGAATTAGCAGTTACGTTTGGCTATGGCTCCCAGTTACAGGTGCATCATTCCACATTGCAGGAAAAGGTTGTCGTTGCCAAACTGTCACATCAAAACTGCTCCACTCACGGCTGGTGTCGGTTCCGCTACGCTCCTGACTCTCCCTGGCACGAGAGAAGTATTTGACATCCATCAGCCGTGTTGAGCCACGATGGAATTTCCCTCTTTCCATTTCAAACATTGCCTGCTCACAGCTGGAAAAATCATCACCAGTGTCAAGTATTTTAAAGTACTGGGGGGAAAGTATGAGCTTGAATGCCGATGGCTTAACTCTGCACAATGTTTTCGCTTCAGCAAGATGTCACCCCTCAATCTTACTTTTCAATCACTTTGTCTCCCATGTGTTTTCTCACTCTGCATATATGAGGGGCCCCAGTGCTGAGTAAACATACTGTACTGATATTATGAATTATGTTGTCCTGCATGCAGAAAAGAAACATGCATCTTTTTCAAGTAAGGGACATAATACCACCTGCCCATTTAATACAACTCTATAGAATAGCGGTGCATCAAATACTGCCTTCGTGAAACTCTTGCTTGAGACCATAGTTTTGTAATGTTTTTGAATTGGATCAGTTTATGTTGCAAAGTACATAAATATGTCCTCAAAAAAACACGAATACTTTTGTATTAATGTATCTGTTTATTTCTGTAATCATGATGATAAAAGGCAGTCTATCTTTAAGAATAGCATATGTTTCTAAACAATACAGAACTGACTATTTGATATTTCCCACAAGAAAAAGGGATACAACACCAATATGGTCCCGCCAGGTAAGAATCCTGGACGTGTAATACTTAATCACCAGCAGGGAGACATATTACCCACGTAACATCACTGAGTAATCTCCCAGGTGTCCTGGTCTCCAAAGGTGTATGTACCTTTGAAAAATGAGGCCTTGAAAGTATTCATTAGTTAGCCAAGCATTGAGATTACCCTGCTAATACTAGTGTGATTTAAAAGGAAAGATGTGGGCCAGAAGAAAAAAAAACTTTTACCTCCTCAAAAGAACCATTTCTATAGAAGACAAAAAGAATGAAAGTCGAACAATTTCAGTTAAGTAAGTCAAGCAGCTTTAATATCCATTAATGGACATACTGTATGTCTAGTTTCAGTGTGGAGAAACCACTCAGCGCCCACTGTAGGAAAAAGAAACACTGATCAATAAGTGCTGTGTGAGGTTCAATAAGTGCATTGATCATCACACAAACAAACACATCACAACCATAGCGGGAATAAGAGTGCTGGAGCAAGGTCAATACCTCTCAACCCGACCTAATGTAAGTCTGCTTAGGCTTGCTTTCACTTTCTTTACTTCAACATCTCAAGTACAGAAACTGAAAATATACTCAGATTTAACATGAAACATGATGCTTGTTATATTTTATGTTTATGGCACAGTATTTTATTAAATTGTCAAGAAATGCAGAGCAAAAAGAAGCAAAGACAGTCTATCTTTTCTCATTTCACATGAAAGGCAATAATGTTTTAAATTACTGTGTATTCTCTGACACATCTTAAATTAGATAAGGATAAGGATGATTTGATTTATATTGTAGATGATATGACTGTACAATGCACAGTTCCCTTTAAGCCAGAACTGCCAAGGAAGAGTTTTCAGATTCTTGAAGTATTCGTGTTTCCTTATCTACAGATGGCAGATAAAGATCCAAGAAGGTCCACTTACCTGACCTGAAAACCCTGGATATTCATGATGAGAGTGAGGCAGTCAGATATACAGTGATTTTGTCTGTTGAACTGTCTATATTGCAGTAGTCTTGAGTTTGTAGCAGAAGACCTGTTGAATGAGATTGTGTCAGTATGTCTTTCAATGTCTTTCTATAATCACTTTCCTTATATCAACAAAGAGGTGGCTGATAGTGATTTTCTTGTGTTTTTGGCAGATGTTTTCAGCCAAATATTTTGTTTAGGAGATGGTAAGGTAAGGCAAGTTCATTTGTATAGCACATTTCAACACCAGACAATTCAAAGTGCTTTACATATAACATTAAAGCAACATAGGACAATATAAAATACATTTAAATACAATTAAAATATTAAATGGAAAATGAAAACCAGATTAAGCAGGATAGTAAAAGTTACAGTGCAGAGATATTAATCAAAAACCTTGAATTTGATTTAATAAAAAGCAGTTTTATAAAGTCTGACAGATGCAGCAGACCTGCAGTTTTCTGGGAGTTTGTTCCAGATGAACGGTGCATAAAAACTGAACACAGCTTCACCATGTTTAGTTTTGTCTCTGGGGACAGAAAGCAGACCTGTCCCAGATGACCTGAGATGTCTATATGGTTAATAACGTCGCAAAAGATCAGAAATGTATTTTGGCCCTAAACCATTCAGTACTTTATAAACTAACAGCAGTATTTTAAAATCAATTGTCAGACAGGAAGCCAGTGTAAAGACCTCAGACCTGGAGTGATCCAGTTTGGTCTTTTTTGTTCGAGCAGCAGCGTTCTGAATCAGCTGCAGCTGTCTGATAGATGTTTTAAGGAGACATGTAAAGACACCCATACAGTTTTTGAGACAACTGAATATAAGTGTATGGCCAAGTTTTTTCGAACTCTACTGAGACATGAGACCGTGATCCTTGATTTTATAACAGACTTTATAACAGTCTGACTGTCTGACTGTTAAACTGACTGTTGAAAGTCAGGTCTGAGTCTATGACTAGACCAAGATTTCTGGCTTGGTTTGTGGTTTTTAACATTGCTGATTGAAGCTAAGTGCTGCCTTTTAATCGTTTTTACTCGGCTCCAAAAACAATGATACACTTACTTGGCGCTTCCATGTGATTTTATGGCTATGTGATATTTGTGTTATTTCTGCATAATTATGAAAACATATTTTGTTAATTTTCATAATCTGAGCCAATGGAAGCATTAACAGAAGATGGTCCCAGAATGGAACCCTGGGGAACTCCATACCTAATTTTGTTTTAAAAAAAGAGCTAAAGGGGAAGTGAACATCAGATGCCAGAAACACAACTCCAAATAAATGCTGATGTTGCTCCTTATTTTCAAGAAGGGTCTGTTAGATCCCAGTGGTCAGAAAAATCACTTTCTTGCTGAGCTTTGGATGAGATTAATATTATTCATGTCTGTTCGCTAAATATGGTGCAGCCAGGCAGGAAATGGTTAGTTTAGCATAAAAACTGAAAGCATTGGAAACAGCTAAGCCAGGTTCTGTCCAAAGATTAAAAAATCAGTCCACTAGTACCTCTAAAGCCAGTTACACATTATATCAAGATGTGTAGATTGTCTTTTTCTCACAAAATGCCAAATCATTGTTTCGTTGTAAATTTAACCTCACTAACTCAAAATATGTTCCTCATGCTTTTTTAAGTGTGTTTCTTTGCCTTCTTGTGTTATCTGAGACTAATTTGGCATCTTATCCCACAGCAGAAGTATGACTCTAAAAAAAAGAATGCAAAGATGTTGGATGGATAAAGATCCCTGCAGTTTTCTTGAGAACCAAGGATACATCAGATGGCAATTTGGCTCACTAGCAATTGGGAAAAGCAATATTGAGGCATTTGGTTTACTATACAGAACTGGTATAAATAGATGGGAGAATGGATCGCTTTGCATCTTCATTGATTGTAAATGGAAGCAGCACACAGTCCACCTCAAGGTGTGATTTCTTTACAAGTTTGTACTATATAAGACAACTAAGAGAAGTACTGAGTTGTGTTCCTGGACTTGACTCTCACCTGTTATCTGCACAAAATTGACAAAAAGATTTGTCCCCATGAGCTATGGTGGCCTGGGAGTAACATTAACATTTAGAATTCTAGCTAATTGTGGCATAGATCCAAAGAAACATTCATTGCCTCCTTAGCTGAAATGCCTTTGTTGATTGTTTGATTCCTCACAGATAAGTTCCATACTGCTTTTGCTACAGGGCTGAAATAAAAAATAACACACTCATTGCCCCTTTAAACACTTTACACCAGTCATTTTCACAAAGCACATTACAGGGAGGAGATAATCCAGTGGCAGTGGATGGCTTGCTCCGAGGTATTTTGGTGATGCTTCATGGTTGGGTCAACCAACAGCTGCTGGAGGTGAGATATCTAGGATGAAGTCCTCTCCCCAAACGACGTCAACTCTATTTTAATTCTCCACGCAGCATGGTGCATTGACACCTGGGCTGAACACATGGTTAAAATTAGGGCCACTGTAGGGGACCTTGACAAACAAGTGACTTTGACTGAATTTATCAGCATCCCTGGAGTCAGACGCTTCTCACACACACATAACAGTGGTGAAGGAAATAGTTTTGTTTTAGTTCGTGTTCACTGTGTCCATGAGCAGTCATTTCAAGAGTAATAGATTTTTTTTAACAAAAACACTAATCCCGAGCATTATAGAAGCAGAAATCAGACAAATTATCTCAGTTAGGTTAAATTAAATGTAAAATGAATTAAATCAAATATTAAAGAAAAAAAACCTAACATTTTAAAATAACTTTAGCAAAGAAATTACAGCACTTACAGTAAAAATCTAAAGCCAGCAAATTAAAGAGGGTCATTTAGTTTTGTTTCAGTAAAGGTGTTACCGTACACTGAATATGTTTTAGCAATGTGGCTTTGGTGGCTCAGGATCAGACAAAAACAAGAATATGAACTGAATCAATTAATTTGACATATAAGAGACAGTATGCTGGGAAGCAAACATCTGTTATTTTGTCTTGCTGTCCTATTAGGGTGGTTATATCACTATAAAAAGGAAAACAAACCTACATAGGTATAAATAGCATGTGAATGTCTTCACATTCCAGATCAAGTTTCATGTCCATGTGACATTGCCTTCTCTTTGTGAAACTAGGACTACCTACTTTAGCGAAAAAAGTCTACTTGCAATCTCAGTTGTTAAATGCTGTCCTACTGAGAAGAAAATAACATCTAAGAAACACATTAGCTATGAACATAACAGTAAGTGGTCCTAAGTTCCTTAACTTCCTCTGAGTCAAACTTTTAAAACAACAAAAGGATAGAGTCTGTTTAGTCCAAGCTGCTGCTTGAATATTTCAAGTTATGGATGAACTGTCGAGTGTCTGACAAGACCCACTATATAAACTTTGAACACAGGCTCTCTGGGAGACATCGATAGTTGTAAATATTTAATTCAGTGCCTCCGACAATGCATGCCACTGAAACAAATCTTTACCAGATTGAATTCAAGATAAATAGCACGGAAATATCACCAAAGCTGATACACAGCATTTTATGCCATCGTTTTGTCAGGGTGGCCTTGTTGGGGTTTCTGTTCCACAGATTGTGTTAGTTTGTCCAACGTGTCAGTACTTCTTAAGCAGCACCTCAAGTGTTTTAACACAGATATAAATAAGATAACAAATTAATCTGTAAAGTCATTTCAAGTACCTGGAAGTTTTTTTTTTTTTCATAAAAGTCATGAACTGAGATTTCTTATTAGTAATGCGTTAATCACTTAACTAAATATCAATACAAATGAATGATTATTCCTGTAGAGAGGTTTATGCATTAATCATTAACATTAAACATTTAATAAGAATCCTTCATACAGGCTATGTAAAAAATATGAAATCAATAAAATTGATAAGACTTACAGAGTGTGACCAGCCAATATCTTATACATGAAAGGATTATGAGATAATGGGCCCCTACAGGGCGCAGATACCAACACTGTCTTTCAACAACATTTTCAAGGTGAATGAGAACTCTCAGGTGCCACCGTTGGTTCCAAAACTGCACTATAGTATTTAGTTTATGCTGGATATCAAGAGACACACTGCACATAGCAGATCCATGCTGACCCTCCTCTGCACATACAATATATGATACAGAATACTACAGCAAACTATCATCCAAAACCATAGAAGAAAGGCTGATATGTCTTTTCTATTTGCTTAAAGAAGAGCTGTTTTGTAGTTGTGATTGAAATTCCAATTTGGCTACCAACTAAGGAAATGTTAATGAAGTCTTAGTACGCTGTGCATTAGTTGTGAAAAACCAGCTGAGTTCACTGAACTTGCAAAAACAAGTTTAATAAACCTAAAAGAGTAAGTTGAATCAGCAACAGTTTAATCACACTGACAAATGTTAGTCAGTTCATTTTACGTTTTAGTTTTCTCAGTTTGATTATTCAGTTCTTTATTTGACATGACAGACCTTTTGCACCAGACTCTCTATAAAGACATGAGATTTTGATAAATTAATAGCATATGGGCGTAGAGGCGGAAATTCATAGCCTAACCTTCATCATTGGTTAACATTGTTTTCATCAACATGAACTTATATTAACATGTATTAAAGGAACACAGCAAGTTTCCACCATGTCTATCTTCTAACATTCTAAGTTCAAACATAATCTGAAAATTAAAAAAAAACTAGAAATATTCAGCTGAATTTACTTTAAATTAATACAATTGTTATTTTCAAACAAGCCATTTCCCAGGAAAGAACAACGTCATTTGGTATAAAAAACAGGGAAAACAGGGATATCTTTGAGAGAAGATCTGTATTTAAACCAAAGCAGGATTCACTTTATTCATCATTGGAAACTTTATTCTCTATACAAATTGAATTGTACCGTGCCTGTAGGCAAATTTACTTTTGCATGTTCAGTTGACCTGCTGTGCACTGACTAAATCACTCTCTTTGATTTACTTAATTAGAAATGTACCATCTGAACACTGTCCCTTGCTTCTCTATAATTGGTACCAAATTACATAGTTCTTTTGAGGAAACGTCTTGGAAATTATTATAAATTTTGGACCTGTTAATGAAAGCATTGTATTGTATTGGACTTGGTTGGTAGATTGTCAGTATTAAAACACTCCAGGATCACTTCCATCCATGATCTTATCGTGTCAAAAAAGGTCACATCTCAGTTCAAAAACAACAAAATCATGTATGAACAAATGATCAACACAGTTAAATTTTTAAACTTTTATTCACTTAAATTCTCAAGTGTTAAAGCAAGAACAAAACATTTATAATGTCCTTTGGTGGGATTTTATTACACTTTATTAATACTGTATATGTAAACTGATATTCTTTGATGCCAGCACGTTGCCAATACAAAGGAAAATCAACTGCACAACTAAAAGTAATCAAGAAATAAAATAAGTGATTGAAAGAAATAGAAATCAAAAGGAAAGAAAACGGTAAAAACAGTTGCTTCTGTATTTGGATGTCTTAAATAGATACATTAAAGGTTGCCTTTTTTCAATCACAGTTCGGCAAAGATACAAAAGGACTACATGACTTTTTTTGTTTGCTCTGTCGAGAAAAGAACTTGCAAATACACCGATGGTTTTCTATGCACTTCTCGTCTGCTCAGGTGAAAACTACCCTCTGTCCATGATCGTAGGGAGCGAGGTGGCTCTAAGATAGAAAAAAGAATCAGACAGCTTTATTGGAGTATTTTTTTGCAAGAGAGGAAAGGAGGGGAGGGAAAGGGGCTTCTTACACATGTGCATCACTAACATCGGACAAAAGAATCTTTCAACCAACAAGGGTTTACAGAGTAACGTTCACGAAAGCACAGGGTCAGTGGCAGCATGGCGTGGGTATTCGGGGTTCAAGGACAGAAAGGGAGGGAGGTTGAACAGGAGGGAGAATGAGATAGAGCTCAAAGGAGAGACAGAAATCTAGAGAGGGATCGACGTGGGCAAGGTTGTTGTGTCACAAAGTGGCAGTCCGGACAGATTTCCTTCTATCCACAAAGCACTGACAGCAAAGAATGTCCTGTGTTCCTGTGTTTTCTCCTCTTTTTGTTTGTGATCGTACTGAAGAATTATTGTTTCAGAGGCCAGTCTTTGCCGTTCAGCGGGGACAGCTTCTTTGAGTTTTCTTCAGCATCAGTTCAGCCAACATTAACTCGCAGAAGCATCCCAGGGAGGGATTGGCGGCCACTGTTGGCTCGTGCGAGAGCTGATTGGTCGCAGCTGTTGTTGCCGTGGCAATAAGAGAGGAAGTGAACGAGTCTGTCATCTTCAGTTATCCCTTCTCAAACTGGAAGGAGCTCAAGTACCTGGTATGGCTTAGAGGGGGAGGGGGGTCTGACTGTTCTTTGCTCATTTTACTTTTATTAGGCAAATGCTCAGTTACTTTTTTTAAAATAATATCTGGCATAGAAGTATATGTTTTTTTTTTCATTTCTATATATTCTTTGAAATTAAATGAAGAGTTTTTGCACTCATTTGCCTGGCACATTCCCTTTATCGTCAGCGCGAGTGTCCACTGAGTCTGGCGGCGGAGAAGCTCAGTACAATACAGTCCAGAAAGCTCATGATTGTTCTGTTTAATGGTTTTTGATTATTTGAAAGGGGGGATGGGAAGGTTAAGGTGGAGGCGGTGGGAAGTTGATCACTCCCACCAGGTCATAGGTCTCTTCAGAGCACGGCGGGCCAGCAGGAGGCCTCTCTCAGCAGTGTTGAGCCCAGCAGCAGCAGCAGCAGGCTGGGGGAGGGTGGCGCCATCAGAGGGGCCTGGCCCGAATCAGGGCCCCCGCAGCCCCCCAGCTCGGTCTCGCAGCGGGGCTTCTCACACTGTAGGCCCGTGTAGGCTGAGGGACAGTTGCAGCGGACATTGTTGACACACTCCCCGCCATTTTGGCAGCGCAGGAGCTCGTTGTCACACACCCGGGCTAATGTAAAGACAGGAGAGAGCAGTGAGTATAAAACATGCAAGAGATTTTTAGGTGACACTTTACTTGAAATACACTGTGATGCATCCAAAGCATATTACAATAGTACTCATTATTGATGCTAGAAAATTTGTATTTTTATCTCATCTACTGCCCCATTCAGATGATACAAAAATTATACCTGTGGGGAAAGCAGGAATTCTCTCATACTTTGATTCTTACAAATCAAAAACTCACAAAATGTTTTCAAGTAAAGTGTTACCGCATTTTATTTTAGAATTTATTTTTTTTTGTATTTAGCAAAATGTAGAACTAGTGCTTCAACATTTGATTATGCCAACACACTGATACATATAGTACAATGTAACTGTATGAAATATTATTATTTTTAAGGCAAACTCTGGAGTGCATGCATCATAATTACAACAGGTAAAATTGAAATATATCCTCTTTGCAATGTTAGCATAAATTTATAGGTAAAGTCACATTTTAAAGCCACCATGTGTAAAACTGAAATACAGTGCTAGAGTCAAAAAATACATTTATTTTCACAGGGATTGTCTCGTTGGTCTACTGGTGCACTTATGCCATCAGAGTAACTTTCAAGAATTTCAAAACACCTCGTCACATATTTATAGCATGCACATTTTTCCTAGTTTAAAAAAATAGCTAAAATTTCACATTCCTCCTAATAATATAACATGTAATTTTACATTATGGCACCTTTTAAAGGTTACAAAAAGAAGAATGATTATTATTATCTAACAAGACCAAAACCCCTTTATAGATACCTGGCAACCAGTTTCAACTCATCTTTTGTCTGTAAATCCAATAATTCTGTCTTTAGAGTGAGCAAATTCCCTATTAACCATTTCCATTTCTTTAAAAAAAACTGCATTAAGGCTCTGTCCCATCAGCTGTGTTACTGCACAGAAATCCACAGTTTCCTCAAAGCCTGAAAGGCTTTCCCCCAAACAGCACTGGCTTTAGACAAACTGAACGTCAGGTGAAAATTGGTGTATATTTAGAGCTGGGACACTGAGGCCACTCTATTCCCAGCGGAGGCAAGCTGTCAAGCAAGCTGGAGGCAAACAAAGCAGCACCGCACAAACTAATAAACCAACAGAGACAAATAAACAGTGATAAACACAGGGGCCACTTCTGCCCATTTCAGTCCTTTATAGGAGTGGAAAACAATGTGGTGAGCAATCTATGGACTCTATGGTACATAAATATCACAATAACAAATATCAGGCCTCTCTCCTAATACTCAGCATTGGATGCATGCTGTCTCCAAGGAATAGCCAAATTGGGCTTTGATGGGAGGCTTGTTAAGAAACATTGACTCTACGAATCCTATTTGTGCCACGTCTGTTTTGCAGGAGAAAAGGGAGCTGCTGTTTGGCTCAGTAAGTTTTGCTTCAGGCCACAGCTCACCAGTTTCTATGCACAACAAGATCTAAATAAGTCATCTGAACTAGTCTTTTTTTTCTTTCCAACTGGCATATCAATTTCGTGACCAATTCAACCACTCAGTAGAATCTAAGGTAATGAATATCAATATATAGAACTACAACCACTGCTACACAAAACAGTTTCTTTCTGTAGAAAAGGCTCGAAAGCCTTTGTTTACTTGGTTTTCGCCTATGATGAGGAAGTTAAACTTGGTAATGAAAATGTCTCCTCCCAGACAACAAGGAAGAGCAATCAAGTGTATTAATTAAAGACTGTTTTCAGTTTCAGTATCAAGAGGCCTTGATATGATCAGTACATGGGACTCGGGAGAGACTCATTTAATTAATGACCTTTCATCTTGTCCATTTTATCCCTCCTTGATAAAATTCAGTGTATTTCTAAGGATAAGTTGTTTGTTTGTATTCCTTGCTCTAAATGTATCATAAAAATACTTGAAATGATGTGCAAGGTATCATTATGTGTTCAAAGTCAAACCGGCTCTAGGTCAACCATGTGCAACATGCTAGAGCTTGAGGGACCTGGATGCTAGGCTCAAGGTGTGCTAGGCTGCTGTGCTAATGATGGCATCTTTAAGTTGTGGAGCAAATATGCTTGAAGACTAGTTTTCAGCAATGACACCTTGTCAGAAAATGACAAAAGTAAGTATTTTTATGGTGATTATGTCATATCTCTCCAAACGTTGTTTGAATTATGTAAATTTTATCTGAAAACAACTTTTAGCAGCACTCTTAATTAGCTAAATTCAGCTATTGCTAGCTTGAGTGAGTAGCCAAATAACAATATGAATCCAGTGTCAAACAAGTGCATAATGTCAAAGAATATGAATTCAGTTGTGTTGGTTTAGATTAAAATGTTGGCTAACAATAGCTAGCTTATGTGGAACAGCTGACTGCTAATAGCTAGCCTATATTCAGCCGCATTCTCCTCTGGTTGCTTCAATTTAGAACTGTTTTTCAGAAAGTAGGCTATCCAGCCACATGTAAACTGGGAAAAATCGCTTATTTCTTTTGGAACTGAAAGAGAGAGATATATTTTTAAAGGCATGGACAATTTAGAAATGTTAAAATTATCATTTAAAGGTGAACCACTACTTTAAAATTCAATTCTGGATGATGCTCAACACTGCATAGCAAGTTCAGTTGACTTCTAAGCAAAGTTCAGGTAATTGATGACCCCTGCAGGCAAAGGGGTCGCTTCATTGCTTGCTAATTAAGCAATGCTTTTGCCTGATTTTTAAAAAGATTATCAATAACAACTTAGTTGAGATTAAATGTTCTGAACTATTGTAAAAGGGAGAGCAAAACTTGAGGGCGCATAAAGTCAACAAAGGTTGTTATGGGCTGTGAACTGATCCTTGTACTATTTGTTTGGTCCTTGTTTCAGGAAAAAAGTTTGTAACTATGAAAACACGTGTAATAGCAGTTCTATGTTTTTATCACAATAAAGGCGGGTGTTCTAAAGATGAGTAAGGAATTGTGTTGAAGGCCGAAAAACTGAGTTGAATATTATTGAAATCTCTGCACCTTTGTCTCTCTTTAGTCAACCAGTTAACCATTTCTCTGCATGTAAACAGAGCCAGCACAGGCAATAAATGACAAGATTTGTAGCGTTTGCTTTTGATATGAGTGATAATATTTAGAGAGGGGGCCTTGAACTAGGTGTGCCTGTCTGGGACTGTGATGTGTTTGACAAGAGATTTGAGTTTTAATTGCATTCTTCAGTCTGCATGCAGATAGTCTTGTCCGTGCACATAAACACTGCAGCTGCAGGGAAGTGAGGGAAGGTCAAGACTGAAAAGTTTTCAAGCTATTTAAGTCGTGGAATTACTTTTGGTGGAACAAATTCACCTTAAAATAGCTATGTGTATTATCCACTTTGGACTTATTTGTTGTTTAAGTTATTTTTCTAATTGCCGTGGAAAACTGCCTTTTAAGTTATTGCCAGAGCAGGGAAGAAATTCTTTCAGCTACTAAAACATTTACAACACAAAATGGAGAAATCCATAGTTAAGGCAGAAATAAAAATTCTCCACTGTGGCCTTTGCAGACCTGAATACAAATAAAACTATCCATCTATCTGACATTACTATTACTGTTCCTCTCTCCTGTCTTTGGGTGTCCTGCAAAGGCATTTTGGGAAATGTAGTAAAACATGGTAAAGTGGGCTCGCCAACAGAAGGAATTTTAATTTAATTACAAAACAACACATATCACTCATGTAAATGAAAGTCATAAGAGCATCCTAAGATGGAGTTTTAAATTTTGACTCTTAGGGCTCATTATAAGAAGAGTAAAAGTTTGAGGCATGCTGACTTAGAAGTTGAGCTCACGCAATAATGTTTATTTGATTTTCTAATCACAGTTTCATAGCTAATCTGACAAATAAAACTACCGATCCATTCTGTGCTCTGTCTCACAGTGTGTGACTTCCCATCTGTTTTTTCACTTTCCTTACTTTTAAACATTGATCCATTACTTGGTGAAATACTGGGAATGTGCTGTACAGCAACAGTAATTCAGAGTTTTTATATGCATTCATTATAAGATGGAATGGGATGTGAGCAATACCAACCTATGCCTTCACCCCTTCCTAATGTACAAACAGATGTGTGTGCTGACAGTGTGTGTTCACACAATACACACTGAATATTTTAGTCAAAAACAGTGCATTTTAATGAACATCCATCTGTCTCAGGAACTACTAAAATAAACAGATTATTCATTTTACGCTGAATTCAAATCATAATGCAGCTTACCTTTTTATTTACATGTTGGAGACTAAGGAAAATGCAGAGGTGTTTTCAGAAACTATAGAAAACATCCACAGTGAAATTTAATTTTGAAAGAAAAGTCATCACTGCGATTGATTGTTTTTATTTAGTCTATTATTTAAGCCCTTTTCGCTCTACAACAGCCCGCTAACTAAACACAGCAAGTTGTGTGGCTGCAGTAGAGAAAGCTCTGGTCTCTTTGATGATGGATTTCTCCTTTGACTGTTGAACACCAACGGCAAATAGCGTTTTCAGAACAGTCTGTGTAAGGGTCGATATTGTCTTTGTCCAGCTATCTCATCTAACACCACACAACACACAATTTATCAGGCTTATTTAAACTCATCCAGTTCCATTTAAACATAGAGGAATATTCTCGCTAAATTACTGTAGCCCTTCGTTTTTTCAATAATCATACAGAAAACTGATTTAAATCAATGTACTGAAAATATATTAACGGTTTGGTATTGGTTCCTCTTATTAACATTCTTCCTGCTATACTTAAAATACAAACTGCCATTTTTTCTTTAATAAAAGGTATCTCTTTTTTTTGAAAATACACAAAAGCTATCTCAGATGAAGCCGTGATTTATCTATCCTCAAAGTTTATTTTGTGCATTCATTGTGCTGTGCCTGAGTCAGGTGTTTTCATATGACTGGGTCACATTCACAGACTTCTGCATGGAAGGAGGCAGACCAACTTTTACACCAATATGCTGACAGTGTTCAGGATAAAACTACACTCTGCATACACTATCAACTTACATCCACAGAAAGAAATAGAGGCCTCCAACAAGAAATGAATCCCTCAAAATCATGTCACCTTGCAATGTCGAGGTGTCTTATTTAGGATACCTTTGTTAGCTAGAACAGATATTAATGTTGAGCTACAACAGGTAGTCTAATAGATGCCTGCGCCTTGTCGTAAAGGTCTACAAATCTGAAGTAACTTATTCGCAGTTAAAAACAGTGATACAAAAAAACGGACATGGTTGATCAAATGCCAATCAGCAGCAATGATTAGCTGGTCCACATAATAAGTCAGAGAGCTCCAAAGAGGCCAGATCTTCGGTGCCAAAACTTCAAGCGCATTAGTCAACAACTATACAGCATAAACAGCGTATGATATGGTGCTTTTGTAGCTCAAAGTTCTTTCTTTAGCTGTCAAAGAGTTAGAATCCTTCATCATGAGGTGTGTAGTTTATTATGGCTACCTCATGTGGGTTTGTCAGTGATGTTTGACTTAAAAAAAACAGTGAAAAATTGGTGACATTTGAAAAAAATATGACTACACAGGGCATGCATTGCAACATGGCCAGGGGGAAATATAAGCGGTAGACAGTAATAAATGGGCTGGAACACAAAATGACCTGCATTCTCTATTAAAAAATGTTAGTGTTGGATGACATTGTCCTGCTGTGGGCTGGCGAGGGGGTGATGGCTACTCAAACAGATCACAGGCAGCCTGTCAAGCAGTCAATATTGACTCAGCTGTTGTTTTGTTGGTGAGCGACATGGCTGGATAACTGAGTTACTTAGCATCATGCATCCTGCCATGCTATTGCTTTTTCTGTATTTGAGCCATATAGGGCACCCACTGATATGGCATTGTTATCGCAGCTGCAGCAAATGCGAAATGCAGGTTCTGTTAGTATATTAGGTTAGCTCATGTTATTGGTTAGGTCTGTATTTGCAAAGGCAATTGTGCAATCCTGCACATGTGCAGCACATTCTTCCAGCCAATGCTCAGGAATCACACAGAAAGAAAAGAAATCAGAGAGAGAGAGAGAGAGAGAGAGAGAGAGACAGAATGGAAGGGGAGAACAGTCGGGAGCTGCGTGGAAAGGTTTGTGGTTCTACTTACATTTGCAGCCATCGTCCCACAAATAGCCGGGAAGACACTCCTGACACTTAGGCCCTGTAGTGCCCTCCTTACATATACAAAATCCTGTGCCATTACAGCGATCACTGACTGAGCCAAAGGGATTACAATTACACTCTGGAAAAACAAGACACACACATACACACACAGGGCTGGATACAGGGTGGTGCTTTGACTTCCTAGCACACATCTAGGATTTTCACAGCTCGGACCACATTTCTTGAGCTCAAATGTAAGGTCAACTATTACACAATAAGGCACTTAATTATTTTTAACTGATAAAAAAAGTGAATAGATTTAAAGACTCATAAAGAATAAATGCTACCATTTCAACTGTAATGGAGACAGAATGAGAAAAGAATGAAGTTGAATCTAGATGCATGAACACTTTGGATTCATTACAGCATTGTTGTAATTATTATAACATTTATTTTATGGTTATGTAAGATAAGATAAAGGTATACAACGTGCAATGAGCAAATATGCAAAGCGTTATCCGTAGCTTTGATTTAAGATGACCAAAATGGCCTAATTTACACATGCTTTTGAAAAATCTGATTCATTCATACAGATAGAAAAAGAATGAAAGGCGAGACAGGAAATGTGATGAGGAGGTATCACATAGATAATGGCATGGAACAAAGACAAAGAATGAATGTTAAGGTTTTAGCAGAATGAGAGAACAGAGAGTACATTGAAATGGGCATTGTTGTAATATGTTCTTTAATTCTCTAATTTTCATAAGGACGTAAATACTATTAATAATATTATCCTTCTTAGGAAGATTTTGGGATAATCTTCCAATGCCTTATCATTAACAGAAGAGAATGGTCATTAGCCACACTAAGATTTTGAATATTCTTTAAAAAACCTTCTCTATAAAAAAAACAACCTGTCAAGTCTCTGGTGTCCTACGCTCAACTGACCTTCCTCCAGCTTTCCACAGCAACTGGAGCACTCTGCAGTCAAAGTGACACCTATTTTGACAGTTCCTGACCATCACATCGCACCTTCTGTGGCTGTGCTGGCTGCACGTGGCTGCACCCGATTGACATCCGGGGGTCAGGCAAAGGAGAGAGGTGACGGCAAGTGACAAACAGGGGAGTCAGTAAGAGAGGGGTAGGGTTATGGCGAGTTTGGCACGAGGCAACGCCTCGGTGACTCTTAACAACTTGTGACAGTTTTCAGCTGCTACTCCTGAGGCCATTTTATGTATATGACATATGCACTTGCGTGGCACCTCTGACTGGCGGTGTGACTTCACTGCGACATTTCTCTCAGAACTCTTGTTGCTTGTCAGACTCTCCCCTCAGGACTCAGAAATGCACCTGGCACTGAGCGCTGTGAACTCACACTCCACATGCTAGCTCAAGAATCCAACAGGGAACCATACTATTGCTGTAGGAACCATGTGAAATGCAATTTTGACACATTTTTACATAAGAAAAAAAGATGGTGCAGTGTATGAATGACTGCATAAAGGTCAAGGACAAAATAACAGAAACACCAGATGAAAATGCCATTTTAAGTTTGATATGACTAAATCAGGTGAACACTGTCTTTGCAGGTAAGGTCATGTGAAACTGAATAGGCCTACTATTGAGACTACTCATTGATATTCAATGTTTATCACAGATTTTATGCATCAGGTTTCAGAGAAGCGTTACTTAGCTACTCGCTTAATTGTTAAAATTACATATAGCTTGTTCACAAATGATGCAGTTATTTAAAGGAATAATTAAACTGAGAGTTCAATGGGACTATTGCTACCGCTATCATGTATGCTATATGTAGCTGGAGCCAGGAGACAGTTAGCTTAGCATCAAGACTGGAAACTTGATAACAACTAGCCTTGTTCTGTGAAGGTATGACAATCTTAAAATAGTCTGACATAACCCCTTATAAAACAGCATTGATTTTTACACTTTAAGAAACAAGATCTAACGTGTTAATTAGCTTTAGAGGTGCTGGTAGGCACAACTTGTTCATTTTGGATAGCTGAGTGAGATGTGGCCCCCTGCTTCTAGTTTTTATGCTAAACTAAGCTAAGTGGCTGCTGTGCTTCATATTAACTGTCCAACCATGTGAGTGGCTAACTCAAATAAGCATGTTTCACAATTATTTCTTTAATATGGCAAGGGGAGGTTGAGTAGAAAATCAAAAAGAAAGCTACAGTAGCAAAGAGAAACAGTGGTCACAAGTAAAAGCATACCTAGAGCGAGATGAAAATACGCTAACCATAATCCTAAGATATTTATTTTTCACATTTTCGGTGTTTCCATTAGTTTGTGCACATGCTATATTCTTCATCATTTCTAATACTTGGTACAGTTTATGCCCCTTAATGGAAACCAACTGTAATATACTAACAACATCAAAAATTACAAGCTATAAACTAGAAACAACTAGCGTTAAATCAATAAATGCAAGCCAGGACCTAGACACCAACTGTAACATGCTGTGTTACATCAGTTTATACACGCTAGCCTCTGGAAGCCAACTGTAAATTACTGCATCAGTAAATAAAAGCTAGCAGCTAGCCCAAAATCAGTCAGCAAACATACCTACCATAGATAGGTAACATACCAAGGAATGAGTGAAAATTACTTAAGCATCGAGGTGTTGTGTGTCTAAATAAAGCTGATTGACTATCATCCTTCGTAAAACAATGACTCTGACTATCGAGCTAGAACAGTGGCAACATTTTGGCATTAAAATAAAATTTGATATTTAAGACAAAACTGGAACTGAAAAAGGTAACAAAAACATTTGTTTGAAACATTTGTATTGAAAAAAGTTCTATTGGCAATGAAAAAAGTTTTACAGAAAGATAAATCTACATGCATTAAAATGTTTTTTCTGCTTTTTTTGCACTTTTTCTTAGTGTCACTGGTTTTCAGTTATAGCGTTCTATCACGGTTTTGGCATGGAGAGTAGAGGTCCGAGGGGAGGGGTTATGTATAATCTGCATACTAATGAGAGAACATCACTCTTCCTGGCATCAATGCAAACCTGAGGCAATCACCGTAGATGTGCTGTCATGTCAGGGGATTACTGTGGTGAAGCCAGCTGCTGTTTGGACTTTGATGTAAGTCTATTCATGCAGTTAAGGTGTAAATGCTTGGAGCGGCTCAGAAATCATTTCTCACCATATTTTCTCAATAAGTAGTCCACAAAAATAAAGCCTTGTCCGAAATACAGGGCAGAGGGAAAAAACAACGGTGAACAAACTCCTGGTGCGTATTCCAGCGGGTTTGGTTAAAACAATGATTTCGGTACCATAAAGAGAGGTAACCTAACCAGCTTGCAGTTTATTACTCAGGACTATTTATTGTTAGTGATTTCTTTTAACAGTTTGTCCTCACATTTCAAGTATTACACTGCATCAAGTCATCCTCAACTCAGCCAGTCGGTTTGAAACTTACTGGCCCGAAGACAAAAATAACCTTCCAAAAGTTATTTATCAGTGTTACAACAAAACCAAAGACTTATAAGTTAAGTTATACTGTTAACATTTTTAATTGGTTATTAAACACATCTTGGATGACATCTTTAAAACAAAACATACTAACAGACTCAAACATGACGTGCTCTCTCTCCTGCTAGCAGCCATTTAATAAAATAATGTACACAGAGCAGTGGATAGTCGGATAGAGGCGGAAGTCACCTCTAATATTAATATTAATAATTCAGCTGAGAAGTAGCAACATTTTACCATTATTTCTAATGGAACTGGACTTGTTTTTGCAACCAGCAGACTCGCCCCCTTCTGGCCGTTAGAGAGAATGCATTTTTAAGTCTGCATGGTGTCATTTTCAGACCCAGAGGTTGCCGCTTGATTGAGATTAGAGAAATAACATTTGACAACCAATCTTCACGAAGCAAATATATATGGGACAACGGTGCGCGCCATGAGCTGCAAAGCAACAGCAGGGTGTTGAGTTTCTAATTTATTTATTTATAATTCTAATGTTTTTTTGGCCAGTGAATTGCTAGTTCATCTGTCCCGATGTAATTATCTCTATCACTCATGATGTGATTGGTTGCACTGATGGAACATAATTCCTATAATATTGGAGATTATATGTAAACATTTCTGAGTGAGCAGGACAAGCGGTAAAACTGTATTAAAACATGGCTGGCTTGTTGCGCAGTAATGCCATGAAATGGCTTTCACGAGTTCACCTGGAACTCCCAAACCGTAAGTACCGTAAAACTTTGAATAATAGCCCGGGCTTTTATTTGCTAAAATTACTGGATTGACCCTGCCTTTATTTAAGACAGCCGTCCATGTGGGACAGGCCTTTAATTCTTTTTGCACAAAAATGAAACTACTATCAAACAGTTTATTTATTTCAAACAGAATAATACTTATGTAAAAATGATCAAATATCAAATACACATCATTCATTTGATCTAGCTCCGACAGACGGCTTATGCGCTTTTATTTGAAGGCAGCAACCTATTGAAACCAACAACATGGTGCAGGATGAGAGACGTTAACAGACAGAGAGCAATGGACTTAACATGACAGGAGTCACAACTTTGATTAAGTTTACGCTCTTTTGATTAGTGGACCCTTACAGACTAAATGAATATAAATAATCAAGGAACGGACACATTCGGACTTAACGAGCGGACTTAACGAGCGACTTAACAAGCGCTTCAAAGTTAACGTGAGTCAGCACGTTAACATTGAAACTCTCCCCTTTTCCCCTCTTGTAGCCATGCAGGTTACGCCAGTAAATCGAGAAGAATTAGACTTGGGGTCTTGTTGTTTCCGTTAAATGAACTTAACAGTGGTATTGTGGAGAATCTAACCGAAATAAGGATGGTCAGCATGTCCATGACATATTGATCATAGGTTTAAACATTAATATTGGTATTAACGATCTAAGCAGCAGCTAAAGCGGGCAAACCCACGGGGTTTAAGAGGTTTTATACATCTGAAGAACTTCTATAAAAAACAGACCAGGTGTTTAATTGAGGCAGGCATTTATTTGTCATGTGTTCCCACACCAGGCCAGTAAAGGAGGTAGGCGGGTATTTGGGACTCGGCTATTAATTGAAGTTTTATAGTAAGTCTGTTTATCTCTGTCGTTGTTTATTTACATAGAGCCTAACCTTAGCTAGCCTAACATTAACTGGTTGTCACATACTAGCTAATATTTAGTACTTGAACAAGGCGAAACCATGGCCTCAGGTTTACAGTGACACTTCGGAGTGGACGAGAGGATGGCTGATTCAGGAAGTGTGAAATTATCTCTTTAGTTTGTAGACAATATTAAATCATGCTCTCCTTTCCCTCCCCTTAAAACCCTCATCTCTATGTCAACATGGTGACAGAAAGTTGAAAGTGAAAACCAGTGACACTGAAAAAAAACCCGACAGCATAAAAAACCTGTCACTGAAAAACATGAAGAAAAAAACAGAAGATTGTCACTAAAAAAAAACATGAATGCAAAAAACAAAATCTAAATATTTTTTTTCAGTGTCAAATATATAACTTTCCCAACACAAATGTTTCAGTTCCGATGTTTCCTTTCTCAATTCCAGTTTTGTTTTAAATGCCAAATTTTGTTTCCAATGCCCGAATTTAATGTCAGTTTAGGCCCAAATCTTACAAGGACTTAAATGAGTGACACCGTTGTGTAAAAGCAGAAGAAGCAAAAGAGGTGTAGAGATGTAGAGACCACTGATAGACATGGAGGCAGAAGGGTGAACGGATGATGACGCAGTGGGGGGAGAAAGATGGCACTTTCCTGGTGATGACGAGTCAAAGACAGGAGGTGAGGTTTGTGTGAAAGCAGGGTGGCCGTGAAAGGGGCTGAGTGGGGGACTGACCTATGCACACATTTTCATCGTCCAGTTCTGCCGAGGCATTGCGGTAGTAGCCCAGCTTGCATAGCTGGCAGTGCTGGCCCCTAGTGTTGTGCTTACAGCTCACGCAAATGACGGTGTTTAGCAGCTCGATGTAGCTGCATCGGTTGGAGTGGCTGAAGCATTCGCAGTCTTGCAAAGAGAGAGGACGTGTGAGGGGAAGAGAACAGAGAAAGAGAAAGAAAGGGAGAGACGCGGTAGGGAGTGTTGGAATTGTTGGTGTTGCTGCGAGTGCTACGGCGGTGGGGTTAGCAAGAACTTGAGCGAGGCGCCATGGCATGCAAGGTTAAAAATGGAGACTGCGTTGTGAGGGAGGAGAAGGAAATGTTGTGATGGGAGGGAGGGATAACTCTGGCATTAGCCTGGCATGGGCACAGCCAGAGTTAGAAAAAGACATCACAGAAAAAAAGCACGGCGTTAGTAGGATTCAAAGAGGTCACATCACTTCAAGCACACCACAACACGAGGCGAGGAGGGCTCCAAAATGATGGCACAGAGACACAGTCACATCGGGAACACCACACAGCGTAAGGCAAACCATGAATGAAATGGATCTTTCAACTCGGGGAATGGTGTTGGGGAGTTTTTAGATTTTTGTCTAAGTGATCTGTTGAATGTCATGGTCAGTCTGGTTTGATGGAACAGGATGAAACTCCTAATCTTCAAGCTTGGTATAACAACCCTTTGTAATCAAATACATGATGATTTCCAAATCCTTTACTCATCTGACAAACATTTCTAAAGTGGCTGGACAGTTGTTTTTTAAAGACTTATTACAATCCAACTTATACTGTCTTCAGAAATCAGTCAATAAAGCAAGTGAGCGTATGGTGAGGTGCAGTGGGGAGAGAGTGTGTCATTGCCTGCTATGCAGTGTTATATCATGCTAAATTAGATATATGGAGTTGTCGCTGGGCTGCAAAACCTCATGCTGCAGTCTATGATACTCACTGGCAGCCCTGGCCCTAGGGGTTTGGGATGGGAGGGGTGCAGCCTCACTTCATCTCTCTCCAACTGAGGATCAGTCTGCCACGCTGAGTGACCACTGACACCATGTGTCACAGCGCAGACAGATGTGACCCTTAAGCCTCACTGGCAGCTGCCTGGATAGAAAGCCCACTCACAGATCCAGAAGGGGGGGTTGGTCCAAGGGATTGTGGTTATTAAGGATCTGTATTGAGGTCAGGTCTCGCTGTCCGGCAGCTAACAACCTGACAAGGCTTGGAAATGAAGGAGAAACAAGTCTAGTCCACTCTGGCTTTCACCTAAAACAGAAAGTCTTGTCCGAGTGTAAGCTAAGATATTCTAGATACCTCACTGTGGCAGACATACTCTCAGAAGACAAATAATCCCTCCTTTCCAGAAATAGGCTAAGGTCATAAATCATGCACGCATGGGGAATAAAAAGTCTTGGGTCTTGGAAACATGTTCCCCCAAAATAGTTGTAGGCTCCAGCACCCACTTTATTTGCACGGAAAAAGATATGATTCCAAGGGACGTTTAGAGTGTTTAGAAATGATTCCATAGACGAATGAATCCTCAGTGTGCTCTGTACAGTGAAAGCCATCAGTCCAGCACTGGGCTGGAGATACAGATGCAGAGTGCTCTAGTATTGGGTTCGTGCTGCAAGGGTTAGGGGGCTTACACTTAAACAGACACATCAGTTCATACAGTGAGAAGACGTGGGTGTCATCTGGGGGTAGAAGGGGGAGGGGCAATGTATGAATTCCAGAGCTCCTACCTCGCTTGCTGTTTGCAACGTGGACAGAAGGGGCAGTGGACAATGCAACTTGAGGAGCTACTAGACAAGTTAAAAGAAGAAACAAACAAACAAAAAAACCCATGATATTGCAATTAAACAATAAACATGTAATGTCAGAGAATTAAGAATGCTAAGCATCATGCTTAATAATAAATGTAACAGTAAAAAAAACAAAACATACGCAATAATGATGAATGATGGCATTGGGAAATAAAGAGTGACATTGCCAAGTGAAGTTGGCTGCATGTAGCAGCATCTGTTACAAATGCCTTAGATGGCGAACAATTCAGATATTATGGTCTTTCTTTTATGCTTCATTTCATTAACAAGTGCTTTGTATAATTCAAAAGCCAGTGTGTGAGTTTCCCCAGACAGAAACTATCGCCTGACAAACTACTCTCCACCACAGTGAAGGCCAGCCGAAAATTTTCACCCTATAAATTTGTGCACAGCAGCGTGGGTAAGGAAACTGTCTAGCAGTGAACACATCAATCCCTCGAATCCTTTCCGGTCATGAAACAAACAGTGGGAAAAAGAAATAATAGGCCCAGCCTCTGCCATTGTACTGGATGACATAAGCCCTTGACACATACACCGTGTGCGCTTGGCTGCAGTCATGGAAACGAAGAGCTAAGTGGTTATGTGCTGGTTGTTTGCGAGGTGGCTGCGCATCAAATCTGCACGATGGATTAAGCTGAGATAAGCCTAACATCAATCTGCATAAAAAAACACCGTGAAACCTCTCCTGCTTTTCTTCCTGAAGCGCTAAGATGGGACTGAGATTCCCTGGAAGCTCTGCACCTAATTAAGATCGACTGCGTATGTTTAAATGTACAGTGCACACAATGAGTGTTTGAGAGGATAATGTACAGCACTGCAGCATGTTGCAACATGAGGGCTCCACGAATACCCAAGCCTCCACTGAAGGAGCCAAAACCCTTTATCATGAGCAAGGCAAGCAGACTGAGGATGTTTTTTTGTTTGTAAGGAAAATAACCAAGATTGGAAAGGGGAAGAAACTACCCACAAATACTCTTAGCTACCAAAGAGTCATATTTTGCTTACTATATAAACACCCCGAGGTAAATTGATCTGTGAAAAAACAATTGTTGCATATTCTTAGATGCCTACCTTCTTTTCGGTTAGCGACACCTAGGGATGAGACATTCGGCCGAACTGCGTGCAATTGAGAGAAACCAGGAGTTATTAATGTGCACTTGTGTGATGCACTTTACAGATAGTCTAGAGGGGAGGACTACGTGGTAGTGGACACACACAACTGGAGACAAGAACATGTCCAGCATGACTCAAACCAGTAAATCAGAAAACAGCAAATAGTGTACAAAAGGGCAGGGCTGACATGGACGAGCAAAGAGAATGCATCCAAAGACCCATTAAGGACATTGGAGAGACGTTGTATGTAATTTCTGTGACTGGCATGGGCTTGCTGTGTATGTGTATGTTTATGGCAATGGCAATGATGAGTGACAAACGGAAAAAAGATAAAACTTAGTATTTAAGTCATGATTTATGCAAGCGGGTCTAAACTATGTATAGCCAATTAAGAAGTTAGGGGGCATTTTGTTTAATTCATCACATCGACTATGCAATCAATATCTAATTACAGTGTATTTCTGGTGGAAGAATAACAATGAATAAGTAATGGCAGGTGTTGGGACTTGGAATGACGGACTGCTGTGGGTAGCATAACCTCATAATTACATACAAGTCCGTATTTCCGTGTCAGGGAAATACTTTGCGGTTGGAAATGGAGAGGACTCAAGCAAAGGGAGGAATACGGATAAGTTTCCTCATCGTGCCCCTTAGTCTCTTCACTTGATCTTTCTGTCCTTTTGCTATCGACTCCATGAATCATGCAATCTTGGGTAATTAATGTCCAGTGGTGCCTTGGCAAGAAGCCTATCACCCAATGTGTGAATAGAGAAAATGACTGCTGTTCATAAGGCTGAATCATTTCAGAAATGCCTTTTTCACATGGAACAACTGTTTCAGACCTTTTCTTATTGCATTTGCATGGAATTAAATAATACATTAGCTTTGAGCTTGGCATGTCTACACACCGTGACAATCACTTTTAAACCCCCCTAACATTACCAGTCATTGATTTGAAAACAGCTTGAACAAAAGACTCTCATGCTGGATCTCCTGTCTCATCCTTATCTTTCATTTTTTATCGCCCCAAAAAATGTTTCACAATTGATCTTGCTTGGGGATTCTGGCATCGGTGATGCCTGCGACATCTCCAGTGGGTTAAAGTCACTTGAGTCACTTTATGAGAGGCTCTTTGAAATGACACATTAGCAAATAAAGAGCTTGAGAAAAAGGGTACGCCACATCAACACTGAAACTCAGGTCTTATATCTGCTAAATTGTCAAGTGCCTTGTTTTTTTTAGCTGTGTTTAGTTCTTTTGTTAGGCATTTAGTGGTGAAGCTGTTTGCTCAAAAACAACTGACTTGTGAGGACATGGACAATTAATCTATGATGACAACACAAAGTATGAATAATTTGAGAATAAATGCAACACACATGAGCAAACCATACTGTCCGGATCTATAACATCTAATTGGTAAAGTAAGTTCATTTTTAATTATTCTGTGTTGACAATTGATTGGATGTAACACACATCTGGGTTCCATTAATTATTTTGTTATGGGGAATGTTCAGGTATGGCGAGCTAAATGAGTAGTGACGGATTTTAATCAATGCCATACCCATAATGAAATGCAATCTTGCAGAGCCAGAATTGTTTTTTTAAATATTAATTTCACTTTAATGGTCCGCATTAGGCAATTCTGCCTGGCTTAATAAACTTGAAATAGAATTGAGAAAAGTCAATAAGGAATTCAATTACCTTCAAACAACACGAAAAGTGCAGCACTTTCATTCTTTTTCCACAATAGCTTTGCTTCTAGTCTGTTTGACAACCCCAAGGACATCCTGACCTTGTCCACTCAATTCTTACTTTATTAATAACGCAGACATAACAGTGGTTTGTGTTTGCACTGAAAACAGCCTCATCCTCTTCCGGGTGTTCATTTTTTTTAGAGCTTTGCCTGTTCTGTGGGAGGCTGCTGCAACAGGATAGCAATGAGAACTCTTAATCCCTGTGGGCCAATCTGGGTGAGAATTGAAGACTTTGGTTTGTCAGTGTGCTCTCTACATCACAAAGCTTACCCCACCCACTCCCAAACACACACACACACACACACACACACACACACACACACACACACACACACACACACACACACACACACACACACACACACACACACACACACACACACACACACACACACACCTACACTTATCAGCATGCACACTTTCCTGTAAAGGATTTGAGGACAGCCTTTGGACATGGTCTGGCCTGGCATTAGGATGGGACAGAGAGGGCTTATGTGAATATGTACGCATGTATATACAGCATGTATGAAGAGCATGCACACACACGCACACACTAAGCTCTCGTCAGGCCATGCTGTAGTGGAAGTATCATTTCTAAGGTGTGAGGAGGTGGTGTGAGGGAGGCATGCAGTGGAAGATTGGGAGGGGGGTGGTTTGGTCTTCTTGGCCACCTGTCCATTTCTGACTCATGACGTAGCATCAGACTTTACAACCAGTGTTGACTTCCTGTGTAAGCTACCACTCTAAAGCCTGATTAAAAACCACCTGGGAACATTCTGTTTTCACTCTGTGTCTCACACAGCACGTTTTGGGAAAATTGCCCAGCAATCATCTTAGCCCTCAAATGATGAAAACAAGACAAGCGTGCATATGTCGTCCATGTGTCCCTTACATATAACCTGGGCTTGGTGATCCTTGGCCATTAACTAGATATTGAGTGATTAAGCCACAAGCATTATATTGAACGTATGGAACTCAGATCTTATAACAGAGTTTAAAAAATTCATTTTGGGAGTTTTCCCTTCTTTGCTGAGAGTAAGATGATTGATTGAAATATAAAGCTGAAACCAAGAGACAGTTAGCTTAGCCTAGCAGAGAGGGAAACAGCTAGTCTGCCCCTTTTTACACCTCAGTTTTTATATTGACTAAACAGTATAATGTGTTAATTAGGGAGCTTTTAGAGGTGTTGATGTGATTGTTTATTTTACCTTTGAACAGAGCCACTCTTGCAATTTCCCCCTGCTTCAAGTCTTTGTCCTTAAGCTAAGCTGTTTTTTGATTTTAGCCTCACATTTAAGGGACAGACGTGAGAGTGGTGTCATCATCGTCTAACTCTCAGCAAGATAATAAATACCTGTATTTCTCAGATTGTCAAACTCTTCCTTTAAATTGAATATTTGAAGTTGAAAAAGTACAGAAACTGAAACGATACAGACTTTATAATGTCTTTTCTTTTAAATATATATCTAAATCTATATATAATTTCATAAAAGCATTTTACTACTAAAGGTCAGTTGTTAGATGTCTTTGTGTCTTCAGATGAAGTTAGTGGATTTCATCACTCATTACAGTGTATGCTCAAGTGTCAACATGGAGCATTAGAACCAATAATATTGCAGCAACAGTATAGATGCCTTTAATTTCTGCTGTCTATATCATCATTTAACAGGTAAGTTGATCTTTGTGGTCAATTTATGAAAAACGTGCATGTGTCTTTAACCCTCAGCCAGTCTAAGAGGGTCCAGGGGACAGGGAGGGGGCAATTTGCTAATGAATTTGCTGGGACAGAAGATACTCTCTAAGAGCAGGGCAATGAGAAGAAAGATAACAGAGAAGTGAGCCAGGCTGTGAATGCACTTTGACTTGTTCAATACAGTCCTATGGTTCCTGCATCACACAGCCTTCCAGGCAGCGGTAACTTGAGACACGGCACCTCTCTTCTTCCTTCCCCTCCTGAGGGGCTACTGGTTGACGAAGATAATACCAGCTGAGGTGCTTGCGGCTTATATTAAAATGACCTCCTGTGACTTTATACTGCCAGAGAGGTCTTGGCACTTTAATAAAGTCTAGATGCCATTTATTTATAATGTATGGGAGAGAGGGGGGGAAACAACAAATGACATTCTGCATGCAGAGTCAGGCAAGTGTTATCTGGTTGAGTTGAGTCTAGAAAAAGTAAATTAATATGCCCGCATCATGACAATATAGCCCCCAGTATTTGCTTATCTACCCCCGTCAACTATTGTTGAATGATCATTCGTAGGAAGATTGGAATCAGAAATGAACGCTTGGCACAAGGGCGGCACAATAGGCAAAGCAAAGCATCAAGCATCCATATAGTTCCTATGTAACTGTTTACTTACTAACTGGACCAATGTTATTAGGAATACCTGCAAAAGAGAAAAAGAAAAACATCAATTTAAATTAAGGCATACAATTGTCTTGCAACATTTCTCCTTGAGACTAGGAAGTACATTGTTAGTCCTGCCATCCTCTCTCACAGTTGACTGAGTTCCCATCCCAAGACTCATGATTCATCTTGATGAGCTGCATACACTTAAAATGACACACGCACATCTAAAGCAATGCTACTCTTCACCGTGATTTGAATGTATTGTCTGCTGCATGTTTAGCTTCACTGTTTGTTTTTTGGTTTATTCTGGTTTCCCATTATTTCTGCTTTGATGTCCCTGTTGTTGGTGGTGCCAGAAAAGGTCGTGGCTGCCCTCTCCCACAGCAATGACGCACACACCTGAAAGTGTCCCAACATCAGTGAAAAACCAGTTTCAGTGAACACGACAGGCTCATGGTTGTAAGAGACTGTAATATTTGAGTTATTTTAAAGTTCAAATGTTGCATACTGCTTTAGGAAAAGAAGTCGCCCAAGACGTGTAAGGCAGAATTCTCATCCACACAGACACACAATCACACTCTACATATCAAAGGACGTCATAGATGGCAAACTCTGCCTCTGACGCCAAAGGAAGACATGTCTTATCCTGCCGCATGCCTATCCATCCCTCCATCAAGCAATCCGTTGTGCCAGACAGCCACTGAGCAGATAATACAGTCTGTCTCATCCCCATGGTGACAAGATCTCTCCCACACTAGGACATCGCCAGGCTTGTTGTGCCGACCATTTCGCCATCTGAACCATCCACCGACATCTTGTTTTGGGTATTAATTAGGCCTGTGAATATGAATTCACACTCGTGGCCGTTTCAGACACCATGAACCATCTGTATCCTGAACAAACTGGCGAGTATTTTGGGTCGACATTTGTTTTCAGAGGAATTTGCTTTCAGGACATGGACGCCATCTCCAGTTTTTCTAATCATCCGTTTGAACGGATTCACTCTACACCCTGCCCTCAATAAGGCAGTCTGCCCACAAAAACAAACAACCCCCTCACCATGGGAAGGGGAAGCATGCTGGGCATTTGGAGAAATGCGCCCACGTAAACTAGAGAAGGAGAAATTAAATAAAAAGAGTGCTTTCTTCCTCTCTAGCTCACATCTCTCCCGTCAGCCGCTCACTACTACACCTACGGCTGAGGAAGCTGAAGAGGCAAGCAGGCATCTGTGCAGGATTTTTTGGTGGGGCCTTTCATCTAATGGAGCCGTCACGAAATATCTCCAAGGAAACATGAGGATTTCCTGAGCGTGTGCGTGTGTTTGTGGACTTTGATCAAACTCCTGTCATTCAGTCACTCTTCCTCTGATCTCTGCCTGCGAGCTGTATTTAGGAGCCAAATCTGTGACCTGTCTGAGAGCTGTGAAGTGCAGGAGGCTATGCTGACATATGGAGGCGGAGCGTAATGGGTGTCAGACCTCAAGGGGGTGGGCAGATGCTAACCAGGAGACTGGAAGGACACAAGCAAGGACAATCACAATCATAATCACTGTTCTCATAAAGTACAGTTTGATTTGACAGCATTGGTTCTGTCAGTGTCAGAACTCTATGAAACTGAGGAAACTAAATTTCATTCTAAATAAATGTGTGATTTAAATTAATCTATGTAATATGTAATGGATATGTATGTAATATGTTTGTTAAGCATCTGCCCCAAACAATTGTCCAGTCATAGCTTTGCAACAATAACAACCCCAAGTGTGCATGGGGCTAGTAAGTGAAATACTTTTACAGAGAGGGTTACACTTTTCCTTATTATACATATAAAACAAGGACTAACACTAGTTCTCAAAAGTGCAACACAAGGCCAATGCTGTATCTTTATTTCTATTGTCTGATATATGGATCATCAATTATTGAGGATGCTGACTTTTTGCCCGGGACATGCAGGTTTAAACTTGGACTTTGATATAGCATGATATTGTGTGAGTAGCTAGCTATTTTTGTAATGCCTAATGTGTGTAAACAGTCAGTAAGTATAATTATATCAGATATGGACACCATTATCTACTAACACATGCTGGTTACTGCAAATTCTATTTATTCATACACTGCTGAGGCAAACATGCATTATACAAGGTTCCTCCATAGACTCAGAAAATCAAAAATGTGAGACTGCAAGTGTTCTGTAGCTGAAATGTGAGACAAAAAAACAAAAACAAAAAATAGTGCAGTGCTAAAAAGAGCCTGGTTAAAGTAGCTGACTGAGCAATAATACACAGGCATTATCTACATCTAGTCAGGAAAATTTGCAGGGGACCCACTACATTAAATGGAGAGGGGACATAAATATATAACCAGAGAGAGGTGACTTGTGCATCACCAAATGTTGAGCAGAGAGAATATTCTTCAAAACAGTGTTTATTTAGATTTTTTTTTTTTTTTTTACAAATACCAACTGTACATGACTGCTGTTGGGTGTCAGCTAAATGTCAAAGACAGATCAGCTATCCTGATGTACTAGAAGGGCGTGCACTTATATGTGACAAGTGTTGAACCTATTATACCAATGTGTTAACTATACATAAAATAGCTGCTGTTCAAAAATGATTTAGCCTATGAGGCGTTGATCTTCCTCTGTTTATGATGCATAACATTTTCATATGCAATAAAATGTTTGAGCCGTCAAAATGACTTCTCATTCGACAAATTACACTTTGTCAGCTTGTCTAGTCGTGGACCAAATAACCTTTTCTTCCAGGTCATGATCCGGAACACCAATGGCCTGTCAGGGCAATTATTCGCCACTTTATGAACAACCTGTGGGGTTCGAGCAGATGTTCAGGATCCCATGTCGGGTCATTCGATTAATTTACAATCAGCGTCATTTCCAATCCCCTTCACCTGACTGGCCCCGCCATTACGGGGCACGGCTGCAATCTAATTTTGTCCTATCGCACAGGAAGAGCATTAGGAGCTGCTTATGTTGACGGCGTGCTCCATTGATTTTCATGAGTTGCAGGGATCATAGTAGCCAGCCGCTGGGTGGTGAACGTGATCTCAGAAGGGCGTGTTATTCACTGAACATGATCTGTGCACATGTGGGGCCCCCACATGCAACAGAACACACATACATACACACACACACACACACACACACACACACACACACACACACACACTAGAGGTTGACACAGGAGCGGATTCCTGTCCAGTCCTACTCCCACAACAATAATCCTGTTCTGTCCCAATCCTGGAAAAATGACTCCTGTCCCATCCCGTTCCTGATATATAAGAAATGAAACACACCCACACACAAAAGACACACAAATGTGGGCATTAAAATACAGCACAGATCCTGAGTCATGTGGGGCATCAACTCATTCTCACTTCACAGAGCTGTGTGGTTACAAGTCCCAGTGCTTGATGTTCATCCTTCACTGGTTCAGTTCCAATTATTTTGTCATCCATCCAAGACCATCACTGAAACCTTCCTAATGGATTATCAGAAACCAATAATAAAATGTTCTCTCATGGATCTATGGGTTTTAAATCTTTGGCATACATCCTAACTGAACAAGCTAATCTGTCAAAAAAAGAGGATTTCAAATTTGCCATATGGTTCCTACCTTCTACTGTCAAGAGCACATTCAGTTGTTGGCATGGAAGTACGATTGTGTGTTTGTTTATGTGTGTGTGACTGTGGGCATCATTACATTGTTTCTGTCAGTATCCATTCCGCTTTGACCTTCGATGTGTCTCACCTGTTTGACTTGGCGCTACCTGGACAGCTCTGGAAACAGGCTTATCTGCTGAATTTCCACCGCAGGCAAAGTTGGTAATTACTTTCTCTGTTTGCCATCATTTTATAGCAATCCATCATTATCTTTGGCTATATAGAACCCAGTGATGGTGACAGGCATTGCTAACTGGTTAGTAGTGGAAAGGCTGCCAAAACACAAGCACACGGCATGCAACTTGATTGAATTCCTCAGGAGCAAAATTACAGCTTGCCTCGCCAGAGTGCCCGGCTTGCTCGCTCGCTCTCAATGTGTAGATTTGAATTGAAGGTGGCAAGTCTTAAAGTGCCCAGGAGCCAAGTTGGAAGACGTGCAGTTTAAGATTTCAGGAGAAGGAATGAGGTGTACGTCGGTGGTGGCAGCATTGGGGGATGGAGTGGGGAGATGGAAGAAACAAATATTTGAAAGAAAGATTACCGTCACAGCTGCACACAGCCAAGATGTGGAAAAGACAGAGTAAACAAGCCTGGTCTCTGGGGTGGTTGGAGGTATTGTGGGGGCATGAAACAAAACCAAGAGATGGAGCGAGAACAGGCGGAGGCAGAAGTAGAAGAGGAAGAAAAGGTGGTGGGGAAGAAGGGCAGAAGGAGCAACAGAACGAGAGGATGCAAAACAACAGGCGATGAGTTTTACATAGAACATAGAGAAAGGGAAGGGGGCTAAAATGGAAATTCAAATAGCTGTGTAAACAGGAGTAAAAAGCATAAATGTGTGGGTGATGTGTGTGAGGGAGAGGGAGAAAGTTGGAAGTGAGGCTATGTGCGCACAGCATGCGTGTTTAGGTGTGTAGATGCATAAATACATGGCACCAATTGAATACACAGTAGAGCTGTGAGCCTCACATTTTAAACAGAGCAGTCTTTCCTGCTCAGGGATAACTCTGAAATTAAACACCTTCTTTTTGATCAAGCAATTGTAAGGCAAACAAAAAAAACACAGAGCCTTCATTTTGTTGAAATTCCAGCAAGAATGTGTAATGTGATTACATTAGCACTTCATTATTGCTTCATTAGGAAAGTAATGTGATTACACTAATGCATTAGTAGTAATGTGCTACCCAGGGCTCATTAAACCATTTGAAGCCTATAATACATATTTAAACGACAAATTTTTGAAGGCAGATCCTGTAAGTCCTGTCAAATCTTACTCCCTTTCACTGGCATAATATAAAGAACACATCTCGGAGACCCATATGCAGTAATGGATGTTTTTGTTCACTCGCAAAAGTATGAGATTTATTCTATAGTGGCATGATCAGTTCCTCTGGGATTTGGTCTTACCATTAACCTACCTCCTCTGCACTAGTGGGAATAATAATAATAATAATAATAATAATAATAATAATAATAATAATAATAATAATAATAATTATTATTATTATTATTAGTATTAGTATTATAATAAAATATAAAAGTACAAGTGTATACGTCTGTGCAAATAGGTGTGAAGCAATATGTGTGTGTGTTTGGTCCCATTTTCATGATCAGCGCCTACCATTTGGACTAGACTGATTATAAGGCTATAGCATCTGGTAGCTCTGCATTAATGTACACTAATTAGAGAGCGGCAGCCGAAGAATGTATATTGTAGGTTATAAAATAATATTTGTTGTTATTGCGACTGCCAAATCCAGATATCACAGAGCTTATTTTCATTTTCATGTAATGCAGGGTTTTCAGTCAGACGGTGGAGGGCTAATGTGGATCTTCTTTCCAGGCACGGGATGAATCATTACAGTGAAATCCACTGCATCCACGCTTTTTACTTCTTTGATCAAAGGCGATCCATAAACTCTGAAGCTGGCTTCAGCTAAATCTGAGCAAGTGTCTTCTAATCCTGTCCTGACAAGGAAATCTATTCATTTTATCAAGCTGCAGACAGAATAAATGGCGACTTAATCTCTAAACAGTTTTGAAATTGGGAGAAAATAAACTTTTACTGAATACAGTCTTTTGCGAGGTCGCACTCCATCAAAGTCCCATTCGTTTGTCCTATTGTCAGTTAATTAGCAGGAGAGCAACTATGTTAGGCTGTTCGCTGTAGAACTAATCAGGTCTTTCTCTGAATAGCATCAACATGCTGCCATTTCTATATAACTTGTTTTTTTTGCAAATTATAGATTAGGTTCCTGTTGTTATATTATATTTAAATGTAGATTTTTAGCATTTTAGCTAAGGTAGATGTATGCACTCTCATTTCTTTCCAATATCTGTTCAGTTGAGTGGCCATTAGTGTGTGAACATATTTTGTATATGAGTCTGTGTTTGTGCATGTGTGTACCAGTTTGAGCTGATGGGTTAAAGCTATTTGAAACCTTAAGTTTGAGTAGAGTTCTTACAGCAATACACACTGCATGCAAGCACATGCGGGATGCAACAACAAAAAAAAAAGTCTAATTCTTCAGTTATCCATTTAAAGTGGATTTAAGGATAATTCCTTTAATACATTCAGGATACATTTTATTATTTGAAATCAACTTTTCAGAGGACACCCATTACTGCCCCAATCCACTGCCGGCTTCTATCTCCCTCTGTATCCTCAGCACTACAGTGAAATGAACTGCCATGGTTGATTCTCAAACTGATCCCTCTCCTTCTGTCTCCACAGAGGGAGGAAGCGTGAGGCTGAGAGATGGGTAGGGGGGTGGTTGGGGTGGCGGTGAGAGACATAGATGGAGAGAGGGAAAGCGAGAGAGACAGAGCCACCCCAGAAGGCTGAGTTAGCTTTGACAGAGAGTGATGCCCACTTCCCCTCCTTCTATCTCTGCCATCCTTTTCTTTCATCATCACTTTTTAAATCCTGTTCTTCTTCTTCGTGCCATTGTAAGACGAAATATCACACGCACACACTCCACACCCCCTTCGGATGATGATTCATCGATCCCCTTATCGCATCAGACGACTTGATGGGCATAGTAAAAAGAAATTAAATCTTAATTAAATTTTCATCTTTGACAAATTTGTCTCCGAAGAGCTGCCATATGCTCGCTGGGTTCGGGGGAAATCATTGAGAGGGAAGGAGACTTTTGGAATTGGTGTTGAATGGGCTTGAAAATTACAAAACAGCACAAGGTGCATTTTTCTGTTGGCCTTGTGCATTTTTTCTTCTATTCAGGAGGGATAGCCTTGCATTCCTATAGATTTTTCACTGCGTTATTACATTATAGATTTTTCCCCCTCCAAGACAAAGTATAATAATGCAGTTTATACTAAGACTGTTTTTCATCACTTGCAGGGTAAAGGGAGCGCGTGTGTCCTCGTGTGTAGTAGTTATGAATGAGTGTGGACGACTGGATGAGCACCGGTGTATGTGTGCGTGTGTGTGTCAACTTTTTTAATAATGTGCTGTCAATCTGAGCTCTGGGAATGACTATTTCACTAACCCTTCCTTAGTCTCATAACACAGATCCTCTGGGAGGGAGAATAAGTCATCAGCCGGTGGCTTGAGAGTCC